>JAMZAV010007839.1:0-67639 GCA_024449915.1 Sweltsa coloradensis | reverse complement strand
ATGCTTGACGTAGTACAGCGAAACGTCGTGGACGCCAGTCTGCCCTGGTTCATCTTATTTTCGACGCGGTTTTTACCCAAGATCCTTGTTTTTATCCTATGACGGGCCGCGAAAACCTACAACAATCCATATATATATATATACTTTTTTAAACCCTTTGGGCTTTGTTGTGGCCGACTATGACGCTTTATGTTAGAAACCCCGGTGTAGTCACTTTTTAATTTCTATCTAAAGTACTAATATATTTTATATTATTATATAATATTGATTCATAGCATTTTGCAAAAGTTTGCCCCGACTGGGTTCGTACCCAGAACCTCCGGTTTTAACGTGCCATAGCTCTACCAATTGAGCCCCCGGGGAAAACAGAACAAACCTTTGCTAAACTGCTAGTTGCTGTGACTGTTTGACTTCCATGACATAAATCTAACAGAAGACTGCAATGTACTGTCAATCTGAAAGATCACATGGATAAATCCAACACATCTCATCTCCCATGAGTTGGGTAGTATAAATTAAAGTTTTTAAGCATAAGCCCGCTTTAAGGACATAGTTTTTTGTTTTCATAGCAGTTGCAGTATATATCCAACCAAATAAAAAAATTTGTAAAAAAAAAACGGCAGCCAAGCTCTCCTTCAAATCTTCGGCTATGAATGCTGTGAGATATAGAAGTTGAGCCAAGTTTTTTTATTCTTTCTCCCTAGTTTCGCTTTTTAAAAAAAGTAAGATCATTTCGCCTGTTGACGAGCGCCAGCCAACGTTTTTTGTGGTAAAAAGTAAAATTTTTAAACTCGAAATCATAAAAAAAATTCTTGGCCATGAACCAAATTCAATGGCCAAGCCATTTTTTTATGATTTCGAGTTTAAAATTTTACTTTTTTCCAAAAAATCGTTGGCTTGGCGCTCGTCAACAGGCGAAATGATCTTACTTATTTTAAAAGCGAAACTAGGGAGAAAAAATAAAAGCTTGGCTCAACTTCTATATCTCACAGCATTCACGGCCGAAGACTTTTGAAGGAGAGCTTGGCTGCCGTTTTTTTTTTTTTTACAAATTTTGTATTTGGTTGGATATTACATTTTTTTTGTTGTTCGTTTCGCTATCAAGGTGTAAAATGATTAAATTTTTTTGAGTTCAAAGTTGTTTTTTTTACATTTTTGGGCCCAGGGTCCCCCCAAAGATACCCTTAAATAGATAAAAGAAATAAATAAATTTTTATTTACAGACTACCCACTCATTTTATATAACAGATTTTAAGTGGGGGACTTTAAATCAAAGCGCCCAAAGCCAACCCTGCAGGCCCCGACGCAATCGCGAGTGGCGATAACCAACCAAAGATCGATATTTTTAATAGGAAATATATCAATCAGTGGTATGGACATGCGAACACCCGCGGATCAACGCCAGAATAAACAAGGCGATTCAAAACAACTCTGAAATTTATTATGTGCTTCTTTGCTAGGACGGCTCCAAAGTCACCGTTTCAAACTCCTAAGCCAAGAACTATAGACTTAAGTCCAAATCAGAAGTTAGCGGGAATCGAACCCTGGCTCTTCTGCATTGGAAGCAATACGCTAACAACAAGACCAACGCACTAGCATAAGCACTAGATATTTATAAGGGTTTTAAGAGCATTTTTAAATTTCAAGTTTTGTATACAAATTACTACGCCTGAGTAATTACGAGTTTTGATTTTGCTAGGACGGCTCCAAAATCACCGTTTACAAAATCCTAAGACAAGACTGATGACTTAAGTCCAAAACAGAAGTTAAAAACTTCTGACTTTAGCGGAACGAACCCTGGCCCTTCTGCTTGGAAGAAGATACGCTAACAACAAACCAACCACTAGCATGAGCACGTGATATTTATAATGGTTAAGAGCATGTTTAATTTCAAGCTTTGTACAAAATTTCTACGCCGGAGTAATTACGCGTTTTGATTTTGATTTTGATTTTTGATTTTGATTTTCCCCGGTCCCATTGCCCGGTTTTTGTTATATGAGGTACTCTGAGTGTGGCCCAAGTTTCAAAGTTCTAAGATGAACCGTTTTCCTCGGTAATAGCGTATTAAAATTTTAAGAGTACGGAATTACCTACTTTTGATAATTTTGTTTTTTTTTTCCGGTACCCGTTTTAAACCATTTTTGCTTTCCATATTCAAAAATGATTAAGAATGAGATATATCAAAATGTAAATTTCCCCGTTTGAAACTTTCAGTTGTAGCGTTTTCTTTGAATGATTCATTTCTTAAAGTTCAGATATGTTTTTGTCATTTTTTGGGCTCATGGTCATCCCCAAAATTTTTGCCCCTTGTGTTTTGGACGCAATATATTTATAATGGTTAATAGCATGTTAAATTTCAAGTTTGTACAAATTACCACGCTTGGTAATTACGCGTTTTGATTATCATCCAAATTTTGATTTTCTCCGGTCCCTGTTACCCGATTTTGGTTTTGAAAGCAAAAGGCACTGCGTCTGAAATACACCTAAGTGTGGTCCAAGTTTTCATAGTTTTAAGATTTACCGTTTTCTCTGTAGGCTAAAGAAAACTCCGCGAGAACTCCTACCAGCCACCAGCCACCCACCCACCCACCCACCCAACCACCAGCCAGCCTTAAGGAATTTGACGATGTTGAGAGCCTTTTTTTAAAACAGAACGAGTTTTTCGGATCGGGTTGATTTTTTTTTTGGTATGTCATGGACCACATACCAGGTCATATACCGAGTTTTCAGATTGTAACTCCTTTTTGGGGCGGCGTGTGCAGATAGCTGAAAACCCCCCAACTCTGGTAGCTTGTATATGGGGCCCGGGGTTCGGGGTCGCCTAAGCATCGCATCGCTGGTCTGCCGCGCGACGACCGTCGCCTAGATATTTTTGTTTAACCTTTTTTTTAAAGTAGGCCTAGGCGACTATGACGCTGATATGTAGGTACTTTAGACAGAAATTAAAAAGTGACGACACCGGGGATCGAACCCGCGGCATAGCTTCAGTTAGTAAGAGCAAGGCCTGGAAAAACCAAGGTCCCGGGTTGATCCCCGGGTAGTCACTTTTTTAATTTCTGTCTAAAACCTACATATCAGCGTCCATGTCGCCTTCTATAAAACCAAGGTTAAACATCATATATCCCAACTCTAGGTTACAGAGATGGTTTTGTATTTCTCCGGTTAATTTCGTATGTATAGGTAGTCTAATAGGCAGTGCAATCTGCTCTACAAACGTACTTACAATGTAAAATACAGACCAAAAGTTATACAGAATTAAATTGGTGACTGCATAGCTCAGTTGGTTAGAGCATGGCCTTTAAAGCCAAGGTCCCGGGTTCGATCCCCAGTGTAGTCACTTTTTTAATTTCTGTAATAAGTTCCTACATATCAGCGTCATAGTCGCCTACTATAAACTAAGGTTAAACATTGGTTGTGGGTTTCCCTAAAGGCGACCGTCGACCATTCTGGGCTCGACTGGGGATTGTTATTTTCATTGTTTCACTCAAATCTGATTGTTGGCAACTGCCTTCTTGGCTACGGATGGAAGGTGCTTCTACAAGGCCGTGTTTTTATGAAAATTGTGATATCTCGTTAAAATATTAAATAATCATATCATTTTACTAAATAAATGAATGAATGATTAATTTATTGTGTACCCATGTGAATTTCAGGAACATTCTCGGTAGTGGACATAATTCCATGATTTTCAATGATATAATTTGAAATAACCGCGCTTTCCTCAAAGACCTGCCCACGACCGGAATAAAACTCTGGGCTTCTTGGTCTCGACCACAACATCGCAACAACTACGCATCACATACGTTCCTTGCAAATCTGATCTATCATTGGTGCAAATTGTGTTTACTTAAATTTCATTGGTCGCATACTGGTCGTTCTGGTCGTCTTTGCGGAACACAACCTGTATATATCCCAACTCTAGGGTTACAGAGATGGTTTGTATTTCTCCAGTTAATTTCGTATGTAGTCTAATAGGCAGTGCAATCTGCTCTACTCATGTTATTAACAATGTATAAACAGACAAGAATTATACAGAATTAAATCGGTGGCTGCGTAGCTCAGTTGGTAAAAGCATCGCCCGGAAAGCCAAGGTCCCGGGTTCAAACAAGGCCGTCTAGATATATCGCTTCGCTCTCCAGGCCTGCATCTGGCTGCCGATCCTCGCTGTGACGTCACGAGCGTAGGCCGACTCTCACTCTACGCGCTATGCTGTAGCATTGCGCGCTAAACAACATCTCCCAATTTCATTTGTTTCCATGGCATTCCTGCCATCTGATGCATGCTACTTTCAATACCTACTTTACAACATAGTACTGTGCTGTGTGCACATACTTGAAAAGTTTGCACTTCCTGTAAGGTAAGATAGTAATCAAAATTCCTTTGAGAATCTAGTCCAGCGTTGCTTGCATTGTATATCAGGTCCATTGAGTAACATATTTTAATTAATTTCCAATTTCCAAGTAATAATTATTTCCGTCTGAACACACATGAGTTATTATGGTAGTTATATTTCGCCTTCAATACAGATTCAATTAGTTCACGTCTCGACATAGTTGTGTCAACATCTTCTCCAAGCCGAATTTTTGTACGCGTTTGTGCGGGCAGAAGAGTTAAAGTCCGCGTGAACTCAAGTGCATTTTGTATAATGTATTACATCGGTGTATTCCTAGAGAGTGATAATAACATTTTCGTGTGCAAATAGTGTAATACCCTAACCATGGACCATAAATAATGTGACTGTGACAAAACTAATTTTTCTATATTCCAAAATGTTTCTACTAAATGTACCAACTGACGGCATTTTATTCGCAGGCGTCGTAATACCATACACGTACATTCTAATAGCTTATTAAATTTTGAATATAATCTCCACTGTACAAATAACTAAAAGTGTGGAGCAGTGCCTGAATATGACCGATTATACTTTAATGTTATGACATTATTTGAATACAAGATAATCCAATTTATACAATTGGCAATTCAACAAAATGTTTTAAATATACGTATCATTCGAATATATCGTACGTGAAAGATCGGTGGTTAAAACGAAGAATAAAACGTCAATATAGTTTTCTCTTTAGGTGCCGCTTTACACTGTCACAACACGATGTAAACGCGGAACAAATAATTCCAACAGTACCATAAAACTATCCTTAACCTTGCGGCATGTATATGAGGGCACCATAAATGAATAATTGTAATATATCAGGCAAAATTGTGTTCCGCGTCGTGTTATTCCTATACGCGCCATGCTACGGCCACTCGCCAGTGGGCCTACCTCGTGACGTCACTAAATGCAGTTGCTGGCCTGTACCATCACGGGCCCTCGTTTAAACCCCAGTGTAGTCACTTTTTTAATTCTGTCTAAAGTACTATATTATATTATTTATATATATATTTATATATTAAAATTATATATATATATATATATATATTTTTAAAACCCGGGTTTTATAGTGGCGACTATGACGTTGTGATTTGTACTTAAGTACCTATATTCACACAAGAAATGTTATTAAATGACCTGGGTTAGTATTTAAAATACACTCTTTCAAATATATATATTGTTTACCCGGGTTTTATATGGCGACTATGACGTTGTTATGTTAGTATTTAACAAAAATTAAAAAATTTGACTCACCGGGGTTTTGACAGGGGCCCTTAGCTTTTATTATTAGTTTTTTTGTATTCTCCATTAAATTTCGTATGTAGCCCTAAAGGGCATGTATTGCTAAGGTCCCCGGGTTCAACCCCGGTGTATCACTTCAAAAAATTTCTGTCTAAGTAATGTGACATTGTGAAACTTTCGAGTTTGGGGTTAATAAGTTTATAATTATTTATATTATATCCTATTAAGTCAACCCGCCCGGGGGCTTTTAAAGGGGTGAACTTACAATAAACCCACATAAAGTTACATGACCCAAATGCTGAGCTTTGGAATTTACATAAATAAACTGTTCTAAGTTTTTTTTTTTTTTTCGGGTACCTTACTTCATTTAAAAATGGAATGTTGTCCCCGGGTGATTCCGCCACTCCCCAATTTTTAGCCATTTTAAATCTGGCATAAGTAGCCCGTCCTATAATATTAACTATGCATAGAAAAGTAGCGTTTAATTTAAAAAAATATTTACAAAAAATTTTTTTGGTTTAACCACTGTTATAATATCTTCAAAAGACTTTCGCTCCTTTTGAAGCATTCCTAAAAACAAAATTAACAAAACACATTTTTCCTAGCGTATATTTTCCTCCAATATAGAAAAATTTTGTATATGTAAGGGCCCAAATGCATTGTTGCGAAGGTTTCAGCGATTTATGATTATGTTTTAAAGGTTCTGGCCTTCACCATTTTTTTATTTCTGCAATTTTTTTGTTTTTGCTTTCATCAATTTTTTTGGGGTTGCAAGGGTTTACAGTCTTTTTGTTATTTTATTTTTATTTAAATTTTTTAAAAATTTATTTTGTAATTTTTTAAAGGCTTTTTAAAAGAGCTGTAATATAATTTTAAAGTTTTTTTAAGGGAAGGGGATAGCCCCAAAAAAAATTTTTTTTTAATCTAAAATTTCTGTTCTATACATTTTTCTCTTTTAAAATACAGTTGAAAAATGAAATAGTGCAAATTTTCAAAATCAATCATTGGCAAAGAGAAAAGAAGAATGTGTGTAGTTAAGCTTGGCCATTTTTTTTGCCTCAATGTTTTTGGTTGTATTATTTTTTGGCTGCTTTTCAAGATTTCGTTACGTTTTTTATAAAATTTAAAAATAAAAATATAAGCCAAATAACATAATTTTTAAAAACATATTCTAAAATGTAAATATTATTAAATTACTGGGTCAGGGAGAAAAAAAATTTCTACATTTTATCCTTTCTTTGCGCAGCCAAACAGATACGAGCGAGGGTGGATTTTGGATACTGACTATCGAACCCCTTATTGCGGGACCGCAGTAAAACCTTAACGGTTTACGCCGAAATTAAAAAAATCTTATTTTTGTATCAACATATTCTCCCCCGGGATCCAAAAGGGAGAAAAATTTTTGGTTGGGGAAATGCATTTTTTAAAAAAAGGGGGCGGAAACATCCACCTCATGTTTAAAATTACTTTTTGTTATTGAAATATTTTATTTAATGTGGTTATCATAAAAACATGAAAACTTCTTGTAGTATTATTTTAGTTTTCTTATCAAAAACTAGAGATAGGGTCCGCCTGGGGTCGCATAATGATTATGCTACCTAGGTCTCCTAGGCTAGCACTTTTCACACTCCCTCTATCCATCTCGATAAGGAAAATCCGTACAGGTCCTGGGCATAAAAGGGGTATTCTACCCCTTTACCAAAGGAGTTTAAAGTCTTATTAATTTGTACTTGCCTTTTTAACCCGCTCCCAAAAAAAATAGAAACAATAAAGCTAAATCGAAAAAAAAACAAACACTAACTTGTAAGGTCACAGCCTTCAAAATCGGACTCTTTGTTGTCGTTCGCGGGCAGCGCTGTGTTTGGGTTGATCCGGTGTTGCTCATACGTGCGGGAGAATTAAAAACCACCAAAATCTAAATCTCCCCTTTTGGGACCCGGGGGCCTGTGGGGGAAATTTTCGAAACTGCTCCTTTTTTATTGTAAGGAACTTTTTTTGGGATCCTTCTCAAAAAAAATGGTCTACAACTTTTAAATGTATTGCAACTGAAAATTTGTTTCAATTTATTTCTTAAAAACGGAACAATACTCGATTTCACTCCACGCGTCCATTTTCCATCGTAAAAGGTTTAAATTTTTGTGGATCTCTTCTTATAAAACCAAAAATTTTTTGAACCCAAGTACCTTTTACTTTAAAAAATTGGTTTAAAAACCAATTTTTAAAATTTTTTCGACCCCATTTACATCGAACAATGAAGGCGTTCATTTGCTCTACCTCTGCATCGTTTTTTCTTTGACATTGTAAACTTTTTTTGACCTAAACCTTTCCCCTATTATTTTTTAACACCTGTCAAATTGGCCAAACCCAACATCTGTAATTTTCTTTATGTAATTTTTTAAAGATAAATGTATTTATAAAAAAGTTAAATTTAAACATTGTTCTGAGGTGGATAATTATTTTAATATTTTTTCAATATTTCAAAAAGTTTCATTTTTCTTCGACGGGCAGACATTTACAAAAATAAAAACTCTGAAAAAACAAAAACCCAGCTATGTGGATAAAATTTTAAATTGCAAAGAAGTTATATTTTTAAGAAATTTTTTAAAAGGTGAAAAAAAAACTTTTCACACGATCTATCCCTACTTTAATTTATGACAAAAAAACTAGGTTTTAAAAAAAAATAGAAATTTAGGCTTGATAGAAAATTGGTTGTTAGTTGAAAGTTCTTGTAAATAGTTTGGTTGATATTTTTAGTTGTAGTGGAAAAATTAATGATAATAATAAATTTAAATTTAAATTTTATTTTTTTTTTTTATTATAATTGTTTTTTTTCCCCACTATCAACTAAAACTATAAACTCAAACATAAAAAATGCTTTAAACAAACAACCAATTATCTTAAAGCCTATAATACTTATTTTTATATAGTTTTTTTTGTCATAAATCAAGCTAGGGATAGATCGTGTGTAAATGTTTTTTTTTTCCCTTGTTAAATTTTTTAAAAATATAACTTTTTTGGAAATTAATTTTTCATCCACATAGCTGGGGTTATTTTTTTTTTCGATTTTGTATTTTTTGTGATTTCTGCCTTCAAAGAAAGTGAACTTTTCGAAATATTCAAAAATTTTAAAAACTTATTTCCCCACCTAAAACATGTAAGTTCAACTCTTTTAAATTCTTTTACCTTTTCTCTAGTTTCTTTTGAAATGAAATATAAAAGTATTATTGTTATGTTGTAGGAAAATTGATGATTTTTTACAAGAGAGTACTCAGTCCAGGTTTGTCTTGACGGCTACCGCAACATCCCCTTTTGACGAGGGGCCCAACCTCTTCGTTTGGGCGAAAACCTACCCCATGGTTTTTAAAAACTTTCAGGAGGCCCCTAGAAATCAATTTGGGCACCCAAAACTTCGTTTAAAACGAAAAAATCGGAACATTTGTCAAAAAAAAATTATTCTTATAACCAAATATAATACATACAAAAAAACTTTTTGGGGCTACTTCCCTCCCATTTTAAAATCTGCTGTCATCTATGATTCCAAAAAAAGGACAGCCATCCCAAACAATCTCGTAAGGCCCGAATTCATAGTCGTCCCAGGGGGTTCCCCTTAGCTAGGGGACCCTTGGACTGCCCCAAATCGAGTTTGTTTACTTTTCTTTGGTACATGGACTTTCCGCCTTGCTGATTGCTACTTTCCCTTTTGTTATTTTAATGTTTTTTGAAAGCGGTGATTAGAAAAATTTGCGCATTTTTTTTCACTTTTCTTGGGCAATTTCAAAATATTTTTTTATCACAAAGGGCAGAAAGCCTTAAATGTTTCCCTTATTAAAATCAATCGTCTCCCCAGCCCGGGCCTATGTTATAGGCTTTTTTCAAAAAAATAACAAATAGATTTTGTTGTTCGTTGCCTAGTTGCCTAGTTCTAGGCTAAACTAACCAACATTTTACTGGAAATTTGGTTTTTTTTTTCACATTTGTATGATTAGATGGGCCTGGGTATTTGTCAGATAATTATTCAATACCATAAAAAAATTTCAATAAAAACCGAAATGTTGAAATCAGTATATATTTGCAAAATAATCGGCTTGGGACTCCCAAGTCCAACTGCAATGAAAATGGCTCCCATCCCTACTTGTCGCCAAAAAGGAAGCCCCAAAACGGGAAAAATCCCTCGATTTCGTCGTCATTTCCACCAAAATATTACTTTTACTGCTTAAAATGTTTCAGCATTTACTGTATTGTTTTTAAATTGAAAAAGCATCCTGGAAGCACACAGACATTTTAATTACATGCAAATTTTAAAAAATTAAAACCCAATGCGCGGGAAAAGGGGCTACCTCCCTAGGGGTCCCTTTTTGGGAGTCCTTGGGGGAGCCCATCGGGATGCTCGAATCTTTGTAGGTACAAGCCTCCCCTAGGGGTTCGTTCATGAGGGCTTTGAGCTCAAACTCTTGCGAATGTGAAAAAATGTCTTAAGAATTTCTTCATTTTTGTGGACATATAGGAAACTTTTTTGAAATGCCATTCTCAAAAAGTCTGGCTGTAACTTTGGGCACAGGTCTGTTCAAAGAGGGGAAAATAGATAAATTTCCGGGTTAGTAATCAAAAAAATAGAAAAATTCCCCCTTTCATAAAACACGGTAAACCTTAAACGGACGGGAACTTGCAGCACGCCGTTTTTGGTAACAGGCTAGGTCAACCGATTGCGGTTTTAAAAACCCAAAAATAAAACCCGTGTTATCCATTGAAAAGGAAATTGGTGGACTGTAGGGGCACTAGAAAATGCGTCAGCAATAAAAAGCTACCACGATCATAAATTTGACAAAATGCCCGCTCGTGCGTGCGTTTTGCGTTATGCGTGATGTTTTGTTATGTTATGTTATGGTCTTGTCAAAGCCGTTTCGTCGGGGGGCTGTTTTGCATCCAAAGGTGGTTGCCTTTGGGTTTGCCTAATGTGCTTTGGGATGGGTGGGGGACGGGAAAATTCCGTTAGTTACTATCTGATAAAAAAAAATAGTTTTTCCAAATTTACAAAAATAATATAAAAGTATCCTATTCCCTTTTAACCTAAAAGTGACCTGATAATGATAATATCTATTAATCACTTTAAATTTCATCACTGTAATTTCCCCTTCATAGTAGAATGACTTATAGGACAACGTAAGCAATTAGGGCGGGACAAATTCAAATTAAGCGGGTTTTTTGCGTATAAAAAACCGGTAAAAATTTTGGGTATTTTTAAAGTATTCCTTTTTTTTTTCTTTTTCGTTATTTGGAATACAACCCAAAAAAAAGGTTTAACCCTTTTAACCTCTTTTAACCCTTTAAACCGGGTATCAATTATTGTTTAACCGGTTTAAACCTTTTTCCGGGTTTGGGGGGGAAATTAACCCCCTAAACGCGAGAAAAATATTAAAATCGTAAAAGGGAAATTTTCCCCCCATTGAACAGTTAACCGGGGGAACCCCCTTTTCCTTCGCCTCCCGGGAGATGCAGGAACCCCGACAAGCATAGAGGGGAAAAACCCCCTTTCCTCCCCTAGGAGGGAAACCCCCACTAAAGGGCTTGGCAATGTCGTTGGGAAATTTCCATTTTTTTTGCCCCTCCCGCGACATGAACATGGATAATAACCACCAAGCATTTTTCGAACCCCGGAAAAGGGGGGGGGAAAACTTCCCCCCCTAAATTGAATTTAATGAAGACCTAAACAAATTTTTATTTACTTTTTTTAAAAAGGCAATTTTTTTTTGGAAAGGGAAATTTTACAAATTTTTTTTAAAATTTTTTATCCTTTTAAAAAAATTCGGGTTGGCAATGATGGGGGGGTAAAAAAGGGTTGGGCTAAAAAATTTTTTCCAATTTCCAATTTCATATTTCGTTAAAAAAAAAAAACTAATTTGGGGGAGGTCCCTTGAAAAATTAGTTATTTAAAGTTTTTTAAAACTAACAAATTTTTAAAATTAAAATATTTTTTATTTGGGTTGTTTTCTTTTAAAAACGCCCGGGAAATTTGGTACGAATTTTTAAAAAACCTTTTTTTTTCAAAGTTTTTTAAAATTTTAAAAAAAATTTTATTTTTGGCCAATTTCAAATTTAAAACATTTTTAATCCTTTTAATTTTTTTGGGGGACCGTTTTCCAAAAACCCCTCCCAAAAAAAAATTTGGAAAAAATACCAAAAAAAAAATTGGTTCCCCTAATTTTGAAGTTTTTTCCCCTAATCTGAAAATTATCTATTTTTACTTTTAACGACCCGGCCCAAAAAGGGGTTTTCACCCAGTCTTTTTCTTTAATAAATTTCCTATTGTACGAATAAAACTTAACATTTTTTCACTATTTCTGCCCAAGATTTGAGCTCTTTGTGCCCTCACTGAAGGAAAACCCCTGGGAAGGCTTGAACCTCAAAAATAAGATTCGAGCCTCCCGATGGGCCCCCAAGGATCCCAAAAAGGGGCCCCCTAGGGAGCGTACCCTTCTCCTGCGCTTGGTTTTAATTTATAAACTTTCATGTAATTAAAATGTCTGTGTCTTTCCCGGATGCATTTATTTCAATTAAATACAATACAGTAAATGCTGATTACATTTCAAAGCGTAAATGTTTTATTATGGGGGAAATGACCGATCGAAAACGGGTTTTTCCAGTTTTGGGGGGTTTATTTTGGCGACAATAGGTCTGGCAGCCCTTTTTTTTATTGCAGTTGGCCTTGGTACCAAGCCGATTATTTTTCAAATATACTGATTTCAACTTTCCCCGTTCTTTTTGAAATTTTTTATGGTATATTGAATATTATCATTAAAATACCCAGCCCATTATATCTACTATAATTTTGAAAAAAGACCAATTGCCCGTAAAATTTTAGTTTTTTAGACCTAAACTAGGGAAATGGCAAAAACAACAAATCTATTTTGTCTATTTATTTTTTAATAAAGCCCATAACTAGGCCTCGGGCCCAGGGGACGCATTTATTTAATAAGGGCTAACATTCAAATCTATGCCTAGCCTTCGTGAAAAAAGAAAAAATTTTTTTAATTGCCATGAAAATAAACAAAAGCTGTAAAATTTTCTAATCCCCCTTCAAAAACAACAAAATAACAAAGGAAAAAACAAAAAAATTTACGGTGGAAAGTCCCTGCTACCAAAGAAAAGTAACAACTTGATTTGACATCCAAGGGGGCCCCTAGCTAAGGGGAAAAACCCCAAAGGGAAAGACTTGAAAACGGGACGACTATGAATTCGGGCAACTTTGTGGCAAAGGTTTTGGAAAGTGTTTACTCCAGGGTGGTTGCTTTTGCTACCGCCTCCACATCATCTCCGAGTCACAGGGCGCTGCACGACAACCCCCTCATCAAACTGGGGACGGGGTTTTTAGGGGGGTTTAAAAGATGGCCCGTGTGTTGTTTTTCATTAAAGTTTAAATTGTAAATCTGTTATCATGTGTCAGGCCACACTTGCCCCGCATTTCCCGCCCCATGGGCGGTAAAATTAAAAAAAATAAATATATGGTACTGATTGGTATTGTAATTAATATTTGATATTCCTCAAATATTCATATTATTAATTTGTCTTTGTGCTGGGAAAACATCTTTGTTTTTTACTGTGTATTTTTAAATTTTAAGTTGAAAAAATCATGTCGTTGTATCTGTCCCCCGATACAACTCATGTTTGCCCTTAATTAGGGTAAAATTAATCTTATTTTTTTATTGTGGTCACTAAAACAGATCAAACTCCTCAACCGAGATGTAGCATTTCTTTAAAGGGGTCGCCACGGGGGGATCGTATTCCCTTTACATTTTTTACCAAAACCGGGCTCGTACCCGCCCCCCGGGGGGGGCGGCCTCGTTGTCCCCCGAACCAAATTTATCAATTCCCAGTTTAAAACTGTTTTTTAAAGCTTGTTCACGGAGCCATTTTTTTTTTAAAAAACAAGAAAAAAGCTAACTTTGAATTCATTTTTATAGAGAAAAAACCCTGACCAATATTTTAAACGGGGAAATTGCTTGTTCAAATGGATTTTAAAATTAAACATTTTGGGAAACTTATTTTTATTTTATTGTTAAATTTGTAAAACAAAGGGCAAACTAAAACTTCATTATCTTGAAAACTAAAAAGATAAACATTTACTCGAGATATGTTTAAATTTTTTTAAAAAAACCTTTTCCCCAAAGCCATATCCGGGAAAAAAATTTATAGTTTCATCAAAAAAAAGAAATTTAAATTTGATTGAATTGCGCTATCTACGTTTTCCCACCATAACCTGAGCCCGCGTTTTTTTTTGGTTTTAAAGAGCGCAGGCTGTGGTGGTCCATTGTAAAAAGTATCACAGTTTGCAGCTAAAATGGGCTTCGCCAGGGATAAAGTAAAATCACGTCCAGTGCGACCTTGGGCCCCTTTCCGTCTGGGATGATATTGATGGACGATGTAATTGAAACTTATCTTGCGCGGCATTATAGGACTTTTAAAGTAGGGGGCAGCAAGAAAGTAAAAATAACCCAGGGCCCACATACAAATGGGGTTTTTGTACTCGGGGGTTGCCCACTTGCTCGGATGGATTGTACTTGTTATTACGGAGAGGCCCATCCTTCCCGTCAAATTCGCGGGTTTACAACCTTTCATAATAAAGGGAGGGGACATCCTATTTTTTTGAAACCCCAAAACCCGGGCTCGGATATGGTGGGAAAACGTGCAGCGGGGGGGCCCCCTAAACTTCGTGAAAGTTTTACTGTTTATATGTGTCTTTTCCCCCAAATCCACCGGGGGGGGTTAATATCTTGGAAGACCCGTCTGGCCGTCTTCCTTTCAAAAACTGCTTTTCTTGAAAAATTTAAAAATTCCGATTAAATCTTTTCTCCAAAAACCCAAAGTCTCAAAAATAAAATTTAATGATGTGAATGAACCTGCCGGAATTTGAATCTTTTGACGTCGTTGCTTTCTCCGAGACCTGGCTTAGTGACACTACACCGAATTGTGAAATCCCGCTCAGTAAGTCATTTACGCTCTTCAGACGTTGATCGTGCTACCCGTGGTGGTGGAGTTGATGTTGGGAGTGAACAATTTATCTTGGCCTGCTAAACGAAGAAAGGACCTTGAGACGAATTGTGAAATAAGTGTGGGTGGAGCTACTCATACCAAATAATAAAATATTAATCGGTTGTTACTACAGACCACCTAGTGGTAGCCACTTTGATCTTGAGCAATGTTTAGAATCCGTGCTAAAGGCTCATCCTAGAGCGCCGATAATATTGGTTGGTGATTTCAATTTGCAAATAAAGTGGTCCACTCCACAAACTGGTAACGAAACGGGTGGTTGTGCCCAGTGGTTTATCCGCTTTTTTTATTGATGGTCTTGGTCTAAATCGTACAATATGGCTAACCCCAAGAAACATTAAAACTCTTGACCTCGCTCTATCATCTCTCGATAAAATGAAGTCTCTCCTGGCAGAAATTTCATCTCTTCCGATCACCTATCTTTGGACCTGTCATTTCTGCCACTATCTAAACCTAGAAGACCTTGGTCCAATGATATCCTCAGAGAAGTGCCAATGTGGAATAGGACCTGTTGGGTGGATGTAAGGCATGCTCTTTGCAACTTCTTCCGTGGAACCAATTGGAAGTATTTCCGGATGTTGATGATGTAGTTCATAGTTTTACAGTGGACTTCAAATGTTATTCAAGACCACGTTCCCACAGGCAGCCCAAAATCGGCGGTTTCCTTCATGGTATCAGCGTGAAACGCTACGGCGCTAAAGAACAAAAACAGGGCATGGCTACAATGGAAGCAATTTCCTAGCCACATTCACGTCATATGTTCGAGCATTTGCGGAGGCTTGCTAACAACGTCTCAGGAATGACTATAAGGATTATATTGATCGTATGACCTATGATGCAAGAACTAATCCTAAAAGGTTTTGGACTCTTATTAATTCTCGTCGCAATACTGAAAGAATTCCCCCTGAAGTGTCATTTAACAATGTATTTGCTTCTAAATTAGATCGTACTGAGCTTTTTAATCAATATTTCTATGGCAATTTCACTGTTCCTTCTGACCCAGCTGTGCCTATTAACATACCGGGATCTAATGTCCTCCTCTCACAGTCCTCCTCTCACAGTATTAATACCCTATCTAACTACACCTTCTGAGGTAAGAGAACTTATAAATATCTTTCAAACTAGTCGTGCGACTGGCCAGATGGTATTGGAGCTATAATTTTTTTAAAATTGTTCCTCTGTTTTTGTCCAACCTTTGGCTGTCATATTAAACAAGATTTTTATGACAGGTAATTTTCCATCTGCCTGGAAACAGGCAAATGTCATACCATTGTTTAAAGCAGGAGACAAAACATCTGTGAAATGCTATAGACCAATATCAATTCTTCCATTTTGTCTGCCATATGTGAAAGAATTGTCCATCATCGTCTCTTGGCCCACACTCTTCCACTTCTTTCGCCTGAACAACACGGATTTTCTCCCTAACTGTTCATGTCTCACCAATCTTGCAGTCCTCCAACATCAGCCACTAATGCCCTGGAAAAACGATCCCAGCTGGACGTTGCCTACATTGATATTGCAAAGGCATTTGATTCTGTAAGCACCCAAAACCTTCTTTACAAGATCAAAGAGCGTTTTGGTGTGAGTGGTAATTTCCTTAAGCTCATTGAGAATTTTTTTTACAGATCGAAAGCAACGTGTAATTATTGCCGGTTCATCTTCCTCTTGGTTACCAGTGCTATCTGGTGTCCCTCAAAAGGGAGTGTATTGGGCCCTCTCCTTTCGTGTTGTTTGTAGACGATCTTGTAGACAGACTTAAACCGTTTGCTTGTGATTTTCTGTTTACGCTGACGATTGTAAAATTTTTAAAATTGTGTCGAAATTATGTGATGCAATCGTTTTTTCAAGATGCATTAACAGCGTTTTCTCAGTGGTGTTTGGATTGGGTTCTCCGTCCTTTAAACCTGATAAGTGCTCATTGTTAACAATTTCATTGCGGAAATTACCATTAGTTTTTAATTATAATTTGTCGGGCAAGTCTTCAGCGAGTTACTAAAATAAAGATCTTGGTGTCATTATAGATTCAAAATTCCTTTTCATTTTAGCACATTTCCAAAATAACTTCAAAAGCCATGTCCCTATTGGGTTTATTATATAGTTCACTGATATTCGTGACCCAACTGCTCTAAAAATCATATTTCACGGGCTGTGTTTTACCTGTGATTGAGTACTGTACTCCAATTTGGGTATTATCAGCTGATACCAACATTAAACTGGGGAACGCCAAAGTCGTTGTTGGACGAGTGAGTGAGCCATGTGTTGAGTACCCGGTAACATTTCTTTTCTTCCCCTTACCTTAGACCTCCCTATAGCCTATCATAGGCTACAGTGGAGCATTTTGGCCTAAACTATGGCCTAAACTTTTACACAACTCCCGGAACAACAATCTACCATTAAGCAAGACCCGGCAGTCACACGGAATATTCAGTTGAAGACTGCCAACAACAGCAACCTCCGGCACAGTGATTTCCACAATACCCTATTATTTATACAAATATAATTATCAAACTTGAATGCAATGTTCCCGGGTCGGCGGGTACTCACCACATGACTCGCTCACTCGTCTTACTACGACTTTGGCGTTTCCCTAGTCTAGTTGGCTAAAGCGCCCTTGTAGCCGAAATGTGGGAGACGTGGGTTCAATCCCCTGGTCGGGAAAGATTTTGTAATTTCTAGATTGTATTTAAAAAATAATTAAACATGTTTTGAAATGCATATAACGCAGTGTAGTCCATCATCTGTGGCAATAGGGCCTACTATGGTAAACATAGCCAGTACGAAATACGTGAAAATATGCATTGCATATAAGCGGAATTTGGGGTACCTTGACGTCCAACATTCGACTGACCTTGCATGGGCACGGCATTACACGGCCAGGCGAATGACAAACAAAAAATATATTTTCAAATCTAAAACATTGTCGTTAAAATAATTTCTAAACATTGGAAGTCTATTTTTTTAGTTTATCATTTCTTGTAGGTTTAAATCGCAATGAATCTTGCTGAATTTTGTTAGAAGTTCTTAATAAACTCGTACCGGATGTCTGTTTAAAATTTCAGCGCAATCTGTTCAGCGATTCGGCTGATTTTCAACGTAACACACACACACACACACACGCACGCACGCAGAACCACAATTAGGGCCGTTTAAGTCGAATGGCAATCCCTACGTTCGCTACGCTCACTCGTTCAAAAATTAGATAGAGTACTTTCATTTTTCTGTGCAATTGTACGTCATCGTGTCCCAGCTTTTAATGCCTGGTCTCGTCAACAAATTATGAGTGAACTTTTCATGACAGATCTAGCCACTCGAAGAAAACGCTATGACATGTCCTTCTTGCCCCCGTATCATCAATGGAATTTTCCGGTCCACCAGTCTTGTCTCCATGTTTCCACTTCATGTTCCATCCCGCTTTACTAGGCTTACGCACCTTTTCCATGTAGCTAGACCTAGACTTTCTATTACCCGTAGATCAATCACCTTTCGTTTACCTTCCTTTTATAATAATTTACCTAATTTAAAAAAGTTCGACATATTCTCTGATTTTAATACTTTCAAAAAATCAATCCGTGATTGGACTGCAGTTGAAGGTCATTAGCATTTCCCCCTCTATTCTTTCAAACATTTTTAACTCTTATGTTTGTTGCACTTATAATTTTGATATATTTTGTTTATTGTTAATTATATTTTTAATTGTTTGTTAATTTTTAGGTTTATTAATTGTAATTTTTAATTTTTACTTATTTATATATTTTTTTAGGATTGTCTATGTAAAATGGTACTTGTGCTGTACGAGACTCTTATATAAATAAATAAATAAATAAATAAAAAGGGCTCGTCGTAGGAAACCACAGTCACAAGTTCTCCAGATTGATGATTTGAAAAGATAAAACTCGTTGTCAAGGGTTGGGTCGTTCTAAGTCTTAGATGAGCTTCCATCTAATTGTAATAGTGGCCGAATAATCGTTTTGCGATGACATGGTTTTCGTTTGGGAACCAAACAGGAACTGAACTACAACTGGGTCTGTTGGACCTACCATAAACCTGAACACGAAATAAGGACAATAAACAAAACAAAAAAGAAATACCATATTAATTAAAAGGTATAACATTTATAATTGAAATGAATTCAGATGAATCAAATATAGAAACTTGGAAAAGGAAAAAAGAAAACGGTAAATAGAAGAAGATACTCGAGCGGAGACAAAGAAGTGTTTAAACAATTAAAAAAATGATAGCTCAAAGTATTGCACCTAGAACTTTATTTTTTTTATTGACTCAAAATTTCTAAATAATCGCCAAATGGGACCCTTTGTAAGGTCTGTTCCCCAAAAAACTTTTTCCCTTTTTTATTCAAGTTCCTTTTTCGTTCAACCAACTTTCAGACATTTTCCTTTGACTTTCAAAATTTCGTCAAAATTGCTCTGGAATAGACTGAACCAAAACTCTTCATTCCCAAGAAGCACCGCCGTAACCAGGGGTTGGTAACCCGGGTAAAAAACTGGAGAAGACCATTTTGAATTGCTAATAGTCCAGTCACCACTATTTTTTTAATTAAAAAATGCCTAAAACTCGTTAAAATACTTCAATCACACTATAGAAATAGAACAATTATTTACTGGCGCTGTGCGCTCCGGACCCGCATTACGTTGGGGGGCCTCCCCACTAGACCCCCATTATACAAGGTCTGTATACGAACTTTACTCATACTAAGGGCAGTTTTCGGGACATTGTATTGCGTTTTTAATAAGAGTGTAATAACCTATACCAGAGGAAAACGTTTTTCTACACAATTATACTATAGGCCTACTCTCTATTAATCTCGTCAGGACGTAAGCGTTCTAATTCTTTTTGCCGGTTTTCTAGTTTTCGACTTCACCAAAATACATTATTTTGGTATTGCATTAAGACCTCCACTTTTTTCTAAAACTCATCAAACGCACTCTAAAAACCTGATTTTTTAAATTTTTGCTTGCGGCGCTATCATTGGGGGGCTCTACCCCCCAATAATAGCATGTCCCACGAAAGTACGAATTATAATTTGAACAAAATTCCTGCGGACGCCCATAATCATACCCCGGTAATTTTTATACTCTAGTTTCGGCCCTGCCAAGAAGAAGATTGGTTATATGAAAGTAATTTTTGAAACTCAAACATCGCATTTTTGTAAATAGTATAGTCTGATACACACATTGTATAATTGTATTGAGTAAACAATTATTATAATTTTATTTTTTATTTAGTAATTTTTGTTATAATTTTTGCACCCTCCCCCAAATTAACCACTGCTCAACATTTGTCTTCAGTTCTCTTTTGGCACTTGTCACGTGAAGATCGCTTTTTAGATCATACGAGATTATATTATTTTATTGGCCTATATTGTTCGGAAAAACAATGCTGCTCAAATTAGTGTTTATATAATTTCACAAAACAATAAGTGTACGCCCGTCAAGTACTAGTGCTGGAACACCGACTTGGTTGTTGTCCGCCGGAGTTGTTTGTGTGTTGTTTGTTTAGATCAGTCGGGAGCAATGACGTACATAAGCTTTGCTACGCAAAGCGCTAGACGCCCAGTCTCCTATCCTTCCAACCGAGCGCTAGCATAACAATTTCAAGCCTCTTGAGTAGGGAAAAATCACTTCACTGCAACATAGATACTTCATCTAGTTGAATGAACTAAGATGCAGTGGCTTATTTGAACGTCGCGGGGATAAACAAATACGTGAACAAATGGTGGACATTTTAAATTTTGCTTCTATGTGTGAAACGAGAAAAACTGTCATACTTTCACAAAACAAACCAGAAACCGTCCGGGCCTCGGCCCAGATAACGTAAATTATTTATAATACAACAGTGTAAGCCTTTAGTTCCATTAGGCTATAGAACTACATTCCATTAATGCTAACATTACACGTTTGACAAGCCCTCGGCCTCTCCTAGGCAACCCTAGACATGCACGACCTTGTTCAGACACACATCCCGCACAAATAACTAGTTTTGATTACGAAAAGCCTAATGCAGATAGTCTGACAATAGTATGATAGTCCACCAACTTGAATTGCTTTGTTCGGAAATCGGAGTAACTGAGAGATTTGCGGAAGAAAGACTGTTTTTCTTCAATAATATCGAGAAATCGCCATCTTGCGGTTTTGATTTTACACCGCTTGTTAACACAAAGGCTGTTAAATTTAAGGTACGATACATTTCGACGGCGGTGGGTTTTTCCCTATTCAAGATAGCTTTAAATTGTTATGCTCCCCACGGCCATACTGTGTGCCTAGCGCTTAGCTTATATTATGTCATTGGTCGGAGAAAAATTAATATCAACTACGGTATAAACATTCTTATAATATTCGTGTGTAATACATTCACACAGAACACATCTCTCCCCCCCCCCCCCCCCGCCCGTTTTACCATTTACTTATACTTACAGAGGTACATTTGTAGGCACTTCTTTAAAAATATAGCGTTGATTTTATGTCCCCACCATGGTCCCACCATATTTTCATTGAGTAATGATGGTACAATACTATGGTTATTTGCACACAAATAGGTAGCCACATTGATGAATGATTATTATACGTATTGGAATATGCCCTTTGAGGACATTTGTCTTAATCAAATTTTTTCAATATATATATTAGTAAACAATATTTGGGACGCGCTCAGGGGATGGGACATGAATCATTTTCTACGTTTTTTAAATGTATTAAATTTTATTATTTATAGATGACACATGAAAATGCATTATATAGATTTAATTTGGATGAGCGTAGCGAGCGGAGCGAAGATTCCATTTCACTACACTGGAGAAAAAAATCCGGAATGTTTTTTTTTTTTTTTTTTTTCTTTTTTCTGTTTGTTACACGATTCCGGCTTAAACGATACTCCGATTGCGATGAAATTTTATGGAGGTCTTCGAAATCTCTGAACTTAGAACTGCCACGTTTTTGAGCACAATCGGAAAATTATTTCTCATCAAAATCGCAATTTTACGATTTTTTTCGATTTTTTAAAAATTTCTTCGACTTATAATACCAACGACATGCTTTATCCGATTTTGATGATTTTTTCACAGAACCATAATTTTATGAATTAAGATATTCTTGTAAAATTTGAGCGCAATCGAAAAATTATTTCTTATAAAAATCGAAATTTTACGTGATTTTTCTTTTTAAAACAATTCTTTGACTTTTTACACCAAAATATATGCTTTATCCGATTGAAATGATTTTTTCACAGAACCTTAATCTTATGAATTATATATTCTTGTGAAATTTGAGCACAATCGAATAACTATTTCTTATGAAAATCGAAATCTTACGATTTTTTTTTTCTTTTTTAAAATTACGATTAATTAAAAAAAATTAAAGATAAAAGTTTATTTTTTATTTAATTTATATTAATTTTAAAAAAATCTTCAACTGAGTAATGATTTTTTCACAGAACAACAGAAAATCCATATAACACATGGTATCTCAATGCACCAATTACGCTCATCCAACAACGCGGCGGGATTTAAGCGTTTTCCTAGTATTAATAATGCGTGGTGATGGAAAGCTATACTCCAGATTGAAGTATTCCACACTTCTAACTACAAATACAATTACAAATTACCAAGAAAATACAATGAAAAGACTTACAGGTTGCCACGGCTGCAGTCGGTAGAGCACAGGTTTGTACGTCTGGGTTTAAATAGACCTAACTAGCTGTTAAAAGTTTATACAAGAAGATATATTGAGTGATCAAGCAGGAATAATAGCCTATAAATGAGAGATTAAATATTAAGTTGACAATTTAATTGTGTCACAAAAAATCAAACAAATTTCAAACAAGTTATTGGTAGGCTTAGCCTACAAGGGAATCAATTGTCACTTTTAGTGATTTGTGGAGTTAGGCCTACAAGTTATGCAATGGATGGAATACAGGTTACAAGTTATACAATGAAATACAGGGAACAAGTTATATATATATATATATATATATACCACTTCATCGATCAGCAACTGCCGCTACCTCATTCTCAGTGCTGGCCCCTAAACTATGGAATGAGTTGCCTGATAACATTAAACAGAAATTGACAACCCATTCCTCTTTAAAAAACAGTGCCAACAGTATGTCTATGCTAACTATATCTAAGAAGTAATTTCTAGTAGTGTCCTAGATTGTAAGGTCTAAAATAGAAGATTGCGATCTGAAATGCTAACGGCAAATCACTTTTTTTGACTTGTTTTTCGTATACATAGATTTTTAATTGTTAAAGTAATTATTGGCAATTATATCGTTTTTACTATAAACATAGTGTGCATCCTTAACATTTGCATTGGAAGAACAATATGAACAATAATCTTGGGCTTAGTATATTATAGTGCTACTGTATTAGTATGTTTTTCTAATTTTCTTCTACGTTTGGGAAATAAACCAATGGTACTTATCATGATGCATTGTATTAGTATTTATATTATATTCATACAATTTAATGTTTAAGTTAGTTTGTCATATTATGTTGTTCTTACAAAATCTAAACTTATTATTTTTATTCTTATGCAATGTAAGGTTAGGTGGAAGAGCGAAAAGTGTTCGAAAACCCCGCCGTTTGTAATTGATACTCTTTTACAAATAAAGTTATATTTTAAATTTTATTCTATTCTATTCTATTCTATTCTATTCTATTCTATTCTATTCTATTCTATTCTATTCTATTCTATAATAAAATACAGGTTATAAGTTACAAATTATCAGGTCCTTTAGGCCTATAAAAATGGCATGAAAGCCTCGTTTTAAGCTCAGTTCAAAATGTTCTTGTCAGGCATGAAAGCCTTCGTTTTACTTCAAAAGTTCAGTTGAGAGTGTTCAATAGCCCTTAGGCCTTCGTTAGTGCATTAAAAGTTCAATTAAAACGTTGTTAAGTATAGTGGAGTAAAGATTACAAACTATAGTGCAAAGGTGATACCAGCATAAAAATTTGCAATAATGTGATTTTGTAATGAGAAATTTGAAAATAATGGCTCCACGATGGGGTCTTTTTATTTAACTATTAATTAATCGATTATATTAATTGGTTAATTATGTGACACGAGTTCAAAGTGGCAATAAATTAGTCATTGGTATTAATTAAGAGCATTTTTCACCTTTATAAAGAAAAAAAATACTTTGGGAAAAAAATATATTGAAATATACATAAGTTATAGTTAAATATGTTGATTTTGCTGATTTTTTAGTTTTTGAACCAAAAGATCAACGTTAAAGTAAATTTCACCTAACCCAAATTTGATATCACAGTGTTCAAAAAAGAGCTGGTAACTAAAATTTTAATATATCATTTTTCAATTTTCAATAATAGTAATTACAATATATTTAACACAAATAACAATATGGCGTAAATATGTCTAACTATGGTATAAATATGATACCAACTTAAAAATTTAGCAATCTTAAAGCTTTTGTAATGAAAAATTCGAAATTAACTGGCTCCAAGTGAGGTTTAGTATTTAACTTTTAATTGATTAATTAACATTAATTAGTTAATTTAGTCCTAAATTTTCAAAGTGAAGACAATTTGTTAGTGTTTGGTATCAATTGAAAGCATTTTTTACCAACATTAGGAAAAAAAAATACATTGAAAAATATATTGAAATATTACTTTGTATAGATAAATATTTTTGATTTTGTGATTTTTAGTTTTTGAACCAAAAGATCAACTTTAAAGTAAAATTTCTTCTAACCAATGACATCAAAAGTGTTCACAAAAAGGAATTGGTTACTATAATATTGTATCATTTTTCAATTTAAATAATAGTCATTACAATATATTTTTACACAAATTAACAATTTTTTTTTTAAATTGAAAAGTTACAAAAACATGTGTGTGACGTAGCAAAATGCATCTTTTTGACTTGTTTATATCAACCTTTAAGATTTTGTAATAAGAATTTCGAAAATCACTGGCTCCAGGCTGAGTTGAGTATTTAACTATGAATTTGATAAATCAAATTAATTACTTAATTGTGTCCAAAAATATTAAAGTGAAGGAAAAATTTGTCATGTTTGGTTCAAATGAAAGCAATTGTCACCAACATTAAGAAAAAAATACAATAAAAAAATATATTGAATTAAATACATGTTATAGTTAAATATGTTGATTTTGTGATTTTTAGTTTTTGAACCAAAAAATCAACTTTAAAGTAAATTTCTTCTGGCCAATGATAACACAGTGCTAACAAAGAGCTGGTAACTTTAATTAATAAGACATCAATTTTCAATAATAGTATTTACAATAGATTTTACACAAATTAAAAAATTTTTTCTTAATTGAAATGTTACAGAAACACGTTATTGTTGTGTGACTAGCAAAATGCATTAAAGATTTTGTAATAAGAATTTTTGAGTTTTAAAACTATGAAATGTTTAAATTAAATTTATTGCCAAAATATTAAAGTAAAGATTAAATTTGTAATTTTTGGTATCAAATGAAAGTATTGTCACCAACAAGCACCAACAACCAACAAGCACCAAAAGCTATTTTTCTTTGGGTGAAGCGAAATTGAAGTATTCGTTTGGCACATGAAAACAATCCCCCGCGTGATGATAGTGCTTGATACTACTATATAAAAAGCGAATGTTGACGCTTAACACTCAAAACTCAACCTGGAGCCAGTGATTTTTCGAAATTCTTATTACAAAATCTTTAAGATTTGATATAAACAAGTCAAATGATGCATTTTGCGTACGTCACCCAACATTTTTCTGTAACTTTTCGATTTAAGAAAAATTTTTAATTTGTGTAAAATATATTTAATTACTATTATTGAAAATTGAAAAAATGATACAAAAATAAGAGTAACCAGTTCTTTTGTGAACACTGTGATATCATTGGTTAGAAGAAATTTTACTTTTAAGTTGATCTTTTGGTTCAAAAACTAAAAAAATCACAAAATCAACTATTTAACTATAACATGTATTAATTCAATATATTTTTTATTGTATTTTTTTCTTAATGTTGGTGACAATTGCTTTCATTTGATACCAAAAATGACAAATTTACCTTCACTTTAATATTTTTGGACACAATTTTAAATAATTAATTTGATTTATCAATTCATAGTTTTAAAAACTCAAAACTCAGCCTGGAGCCAGTGATTTTCGAAATTCTTATTACAATATCTTTAAGGTTGATATAAACAAGTCAAATTATGCATTTTGCTACGTCACATCAACATGTTTCTTTAACTTTACAATTTAACAAAATTTGTTAATTTGTGTAAATATATTGTAATTACTATTATTGAAATGAAAAATGATACAATAATTATAGTAACCAATTTTTTTTGTGAACACTGTGATGTCATTGGTTAGAAGAAATTTTACTTTAAAGTTGATCTTTTGGTTCAAAAAACTAAAAAATCACAAAATCAACATATTTATCTATAAAATGTATATATTTCAAATATTTTTTCAATGTATTTTTTTTCCTAATGTTGTAAAAAATGCTTTCAATTGATACTAAACACTACAAATTTGTCTTCACTTTGAAAATTTAGGACTAAATTAACTAATTAATGTTAATTAATCAATTAATAGTTAAATACTAAACACTCAGCTTGGAGCCAGTTATTTTCGAATTTCTCATTACAAAAGCTTTAATATTGCTAAATTTTAAGTTGGTATCATATTTTATACCATAGTTATAGACATATTTACGCCATATTGTTATTTGTGTTAAGTATATTGTAATTTATTATTGAAATGAAAAATGATTATTAATTATAGTTACCAGCTCTTTTGTGAACACTGTGATATCATTGGTTAGGTAAAATTTTACTTTAACGTTTTATCTTTTGGTCCAAAAACTAAAAAATCAGCAAAATCAACATATTTAACTATAACTTATGTATTTCAAAATATTTTTTTTAAAGTATTATTTTTCTTTTTAAAGGGGGAAAAAAAGCTCTTTAAATTTAAAACCAAACATGACTAATTTTTTGCCACTTTTAAACTCGTGTCACATAATTAACCAATTAAAATTAATCGATTAATTAATAGTTAAAAAAAGACCCCATCGTGGGGGCCAGTTTTTTTTCAAATTTCTCATTACAAAATCTACATTATTGCAAAATTTTTATGCTGGTATCACATTTTGCACATAGTTGCGTTTTAGAAGACACCCTTGATCCCACTAGTACCAGTTATCTGCCCTAAGGCTTACGTGCTTTGTCTTTGTAGAAGTTTTGGTAGGGTTAGGCCTAGCCTAGGCCGAATCGAGGTGTAGAAATTCCAAGATTGTGTTCCAACGTCCAGTTGAGAATCACGCCCGTGAGTCCAAGTAATCGCCTTTTAGAATGTAGTAGTTGAAGAATTTATTATAAAGATGTTTCGGCACCTGGTTCCCTCAGAACGCGTCCTTTGGCTTGGCGTCATTTTCTCGTCCGTTCTCACAATTGTGCTCGTCAATGGCTGTGTAGGTTCTGTCGTCTGCAATCCATTTGTTCTCGAAGCTTCCGTTACGTCAGAGTGACAGTCAGGCTTATTTTTAGACTTTCGGCGAGTCTATGATGGAGGGGTCTTGGTAAATCCATTAAAAAGTGTGTCTATCCCAATACGTCATCTAAATTGGTCTACGTATCCTGCATTACGCCATAATTAAGTCGCACTTTGTGATGTTTCTATACATTTATGGATAGTATGGTACTGGTCGCCATGTTGCAATGAAGTCTGTGATTGGCTAATTATTCCGGGAGAATTGAAAATGAGTCATGTCCAAGTTATGTTTTAAGTTGGTAGCACTGGTGATTGCGGTTAGCGCCATCTATCGGTGGTTGTTGAAATGACTAAATTAGCAGGTACTGGTGTTAATATGTTGTTAGCACTGCTCGTGATTTGAGGTTTGTTACCGCTAGATCGCAGCGCGAGTATAGTTCTATATTTTCGTCGATAATTGTTCGGTCAATAATTATTTTCTGGGCGATGCGCTAGGATTCAGCACTGTTTGGTTTTGCAAGTTGAAGAAACACTCGAGTTGAAAATTAATGCGCGTGAATATTTGAATTGGTATTTTGATACGTAAAAGTTCGCAGTGTTATTTTTGACACTAAAAAGAATGCACTGTTGTTGTTGTTGTTGTTTTAATATTGATTGATTGACTGAACCTTGAAGAGTTTATTAAATTGTTTTCTTATAAATTTGTTATTTTATTATTTAAGTAGGCCTAAAAATTGGATATGTTACAAGATACACAGTTCTCATTATCTTGGGATATGAACCTGATTCTATCCAAGCAATGTGGACTGTCGATTACTATTATCCCACACAAACGTTTACTGTGGCGTTGAATGAGTTGATCTAAATGATAATCTCATTTTAGTTCTAAACAAGTAAATTGCAAATAGAATGGACGGATAGACCCATTATTATACTTTTTTACATATGTATTTGTGAATGAAACAGCGAAAGCCTACTGCCAAGAGGTATCATTTTGAACATATTTAAATATTGTTTCAAATTTGCAATTCAGATTGTAAACAAATAAATAATTAACATACAAATCGAGATTAAAATATTCAATGCACTTATTTTATGTGAGCGCAAAGCTATTGTAACCCTAATCCATTCAAAACCACGACCCCTCGGAGTCAGCGCGGGCAGGTAAACTCAAACATATTCACTGGCGCCAGTTTCCTTTTGTAAGATGCTGCATGATTGACAACTACAACCCGCCTACTATCGGTAGAGCTGCTAGCAACTTTACCGATATCCTCATAATTTCCTACTCAAATATACCTAGTTAGTCACCTGAAGAGGGGCCCATCAGGGAAACTGGTATGCACCTAAAAAACGTTTTCCTACAACTGGCCGCTTCGCGAACGCTTTTTCCAGTCGCGTTGATGGATGAGCTTTTTTTTGGATATAATTCTGTCCAATGATTACGTTTTATGTGGAATTCCCTTACTTTTTCATAGTAACTTGATATTACTTGTTCATTATACACCTGTAAAAGGCTGATATTAAACCTTTATTTCTATGAATTTTGACCAACTTTTTCAACTTTTCTTTCAAGAGACACTACCATATCTTTATGTCAATGTAAAATATGAACGTTGTAGCCCCACCCATTTGGTCAAAATCGTCCAAAATCACGAAAATATCGTATTAAAAACCGTAGAAAAAATCGTAGAAGTACGATTTCTATGAGAAATATTTTTTTTAAATGTCTCTTAAATCGTAACATATATGATCTCAGTGATTTAAACGTTCCTATAAAGTTTTATTAATATCGGAGTAGCCGTTTGCCAAATATCACAAAAATATCGCACTAAAAATCGAAAAAAAATCGTTAAAGTACGATATTTATAGAAATTTTTCTTCGGTGTACCCAAAAACAATAAAGCTCTAAGTTTAGAGATTTCGAAGGTCCCTTCCAATTTTCGTTAAGATCGCATATGCCGTTTCCCCGGGTTTAGAGAGCGAACAAACAGACAAAAAAACTAACAAAAACAAACACCCGAGCTATTTATACGTAAGTAACTAGGAAAACGCTAAAGTCCCCCCACTTTTGATGGATGAGCGTTTTGAAGTTTTTAGTTTGCGGTGGGACCATTTTTCCTTTGCAAGTGCTTTGTGAATGCATTGTAGGTGATTGTTGTCAAGTTTATATTGTTACTTGTTAAAATTTTTATTATAAACCTCAAAAAACTCATATTAAAATATTTATTTCTATGGATTCTGGCTAACTTTTTCAACTTTTTCTTTCAAAAGGTACTACATCACCATAACCTAAATGTCCATGTGAAATATGAACGTTGTAAGCCCCACCTGTTTGGTCAGAATCGTCCCAAACGTGACGTAAATATCGCACTAAAATCGAAAAACACATATTAAAACCTTTATTTTCTATGGTTTTCTGACTAGCGTTTTTTAACTTTTTCTTTCAAAAGGTACTACATCACCATAACCTTAATGTCCATGTGAAATATGAACGTTGTAGCCCCACCCGTTTGGTCAGAATCGGCCCAAATGTCACGAAAATATTGCACTAAAAATCGAAAAAAAATCGTAATAGTATATTCACGAGAAAAATTTTTTCGATTTAACCCAAAAACGTGGCAAGTCTAAGTTCAGAGAAAACGAAGGCCCCCCAATTTTTATCAAGATGCATAGGGTTTTTCCCGGGAAAAATCGTAAAAACAAACAAAAAAAAAAAAAAAAAAAAAAAAAAGGGGGCAAAAAATTTCCGCCCCGGAGACCAAAAAAAAAACAAAAAAACCAAAGTCAAATTGAAGTTTTCGCTTCGCTCACCCAAAAAAATTTAATAAATTTTATTTCCCGAAATAAAAAAGGAAAGGATTTCTACCCCAGATATGGATCTTTTAAAAATTTATTTTTAAAAAATCTTTTTTTATAACCCCCGTGAAAAACTAGCCTACCCTTGGGGTTTTCTTATGGGAACAAAAGGGGTTTTTTTGTAGCCAAAACTGGCCGTTGCTATGCGTTGCCATGGGCGGCCATGATGGAAATGACTACGCTAAAATGGTGTCTATAAAACTCTTTGAGGTGTTTTCAATACATGGTGAAAGGGCGTTTTGTAATGATTTGCCTATTTTAAAATTCGTTGTTTGAAACTTTTTACATTGAAGGGAAAACATTAAATTTTTCACTTTAGCTAATTAGCATAAAAAAAGGGTTTTTTTTTTATCCCCTTTGTAAGGTAAAAAATTGCCAATTGTTTTTGGAAATTTTTGTAAATCTTTTTAAATCCGGAACTGTTTTTAGTCGTATAGTCAAAGTTAATAATTTTAATCATTTTTTTATTTCTTGATGAGAATTTTGGGGACGTGAATGAATAATTTCGTAAAAATTATTGTTTTAATCAGACTGTTCTTATTTTGTTTCGTCATTATAACAAAAACAAAGGGTTATTCAAATCACGGGAAAATAAGATACATCGCTACAAAACAGACCGATAAATGATAAAAATATAGACCAAAAGGTCGGTTATAGTGGACCCAACAAAAGAATGCAGGTGGCCGAAATTGTTTTCCAACAAAAAAAACTTGTCAATTTATTCATCTAGCTATTGGGATCTTGCACAGGGGGAGGAACTCTGTGATCTCCCAGATAATTTACGCTTGCGGTGGAAAAAGATTTTCTCTTTCATCCCAAGAGGCGACATTCCATTTTCCGGCATTCATCCTCCCATCCACTACCAAGCATTGCTTTCCTTTGGGGTTGGAGCAAGTATAGTAGTTAATCTTTAAAACCCCCCCTTGCGCCGATGGTGAGCTAATTTTGGCAAGGTTTTTAAAGCAAAGCCACGTCTTTGCCTCGGTGTAGTCGTGGTCGCGATAAAAAACGTAAGAGTTATGCACATTGATGCATTAAAAAACAGTAAAAGTAAGTAAGAACCCAGCAAACACAAATTTACGGTAGAGGATGGCTGCGTGCTGGCATTCTGGCCACTGTGGCCACGGTGGCCAGCAGTGAGAAGGTGTGGGCTGTCACTGGCAACCTTTGAAGGCTGGCCAGAACAAAAATAACCCCCCCGGGGTGTTGGTTGGGCCCTGTCGTGTTTTTGTCGTTTTGCCGCCACGTGCGTGTAGATGGCTGGCCATCACTTTCCCGATGCCTTTGGCCCCAGCAGCAGTAAATGTTAGCCATCACTCTAAACCCACGCACTGCGGGCCCAACAACATACTAGTAACCTGCCCAATGTTGGTTTGGCCGCTCCCGGGTTTTGCTGTTTTTTTGCCGCCACGGGTGAAGAGGAGGCCATCATTTTTGCCGGCTGCCGGTTGGCCACACGGATAATCCGGACCGTCATTTAACCCTCCACGGCTGGCCACAACATACTAAAACCTGCCCAGTGGGTTGGCCGCTGCCGTGTCGCTGTTGTTTTGCCGCCACAGGCGTGAAGATGGCGGGCCCATATTTTGCCGGTGCCATTTGGGCCAGCAGCAGATAAATGTTAGACCATCACTCGAAAACCCTACGCATGGCTGGCCACAACATACTAAAAATGCCCATGATGGTCGGCCGCTCCCGGTCCTGTTGTTTTGCCGCCACGGGCGTGGAAGATGGCGGGCCCACACTTTGCCGGCTGCCGGTTGGCCAGCGCGGTAAGTCGGGGCCCGTCACTTGAACCCTACGCACGGCTGGCCAAACATACTAGTAACCTGCCCAGTGATGGTTAGCCGCTGCCGTGTCGCTTTTTGTTTTAGCCACAGGCGTAAGTGGCTGGCCCATCATTTTGCCGGCTCCGGTTGGCCCCACAGGGGGATAAGTCATGGACCATCACTTGTAAACCTACCCCGGGTTTGGCCCACAACATACTAGAAACCCTGCCCATGAGGGTTTGGGCCGTCCGTGTCGCTGTTGTTTTGCCCCCCACAGGCGGAAGATGGTGGCCACATTTTTTCCCGGCTGCCGGCGGCCAGCAGGGATAAGTCATGGCCCAAAATTGTAACCCTACGCACGGTGGCCACAACATACTAGTAACCCCCCCAGTGTGGTTGGCCGCTCCCCTTCGCTATTCGAGAAAAACAAGGAACACTAGCGCAGCCAAGTGGTCGAACCGCGAACTATTATTTCGGGGGTACTGATCGCGGAAATATGAAGGGGTAGGGTTTCTCACATAATCCCGACCAACACAAAGAATTAATTTTCGTGCCCAGTCTCATCAAAAAAAAACATATATATATACTTTATTTTTTCCGAATGATACAAAATGAGGAATGAGGGGAAAAAGGGGTGCTGTTAATTGCGAAACCAATCCTTTTACAATGTGTGTCTGCAGTCTGCACTTTCGAGGTCTCGAACGGCATTTTTTGGCAGTAATATGCTTTTTCTACCGGCGAGTTTTTTTTTGGGGCAATTTTATATTATGCACAAAAACATTAAGGTGGGGTAATTTTAAAATTTTTACAATTTTTGTGGAAAAAATAAATTTTTTGTTACCTACTTGGTGTGTCTACCGTGTCCTGATCCTACAAGGGTCAAACTGGAATCCTACAAAAAATTTCAAATACGCCAATATCAAACATTATGACAGTTCTAAATTTTGGCAACGTAGCCCTACTCGGTACTTACATCTTTTTGTAATTTGGCCTTCACTTGTTATAAAAATTGGGCCTGGGAGGACACTTTAATGGGCCACGCGCGGCTAAAAGGGTTTTTAGTATTTAAAGTAAATTTAAATGGTTTTGGCGGAGCTTTTTCAGGCTGGATTTTTTTATTACTGAGTGAAAAATAAAATCGAAAGGTAAGCCTTCAAATAATAATTATGCTGATGCCTATTCGTCGTACGGTCATCGACGATCGTCGATACCATTTGCACTTGCCACTGAACTTTTTGCCCCATGTGCATTGTGTCGAAGTGGTAGCGCGTTTGAGTTTTAGCGACAGGTCGTCAGTTAAAATCTACGTTGGGTCGTTTTTTTTTACGTTTTTTTTAGAATATGTTTGCAGAAAAATGTTTTCTTACATTCGGCCTCGTCTCGGACGCAATTTACTCAAAGAAAAAAAAAGGGGGAAAAAGTGTTATTGAAGTGAATCGCACTCATGAACTAAAACAAATGGCGTTTTGATTAAGATTACGAGTAAAAAAGGTTTGTCAATGCAATTTTCGAAAGTGAAAAACTGACGTAGGCCCTTGGGCTTTCATAGAGGTGTTTTGTTTTTTTCCCCTAAAATTCGTTTTGGAAATTGAAAAAAGTGATGTTATGTTTTTTATTGTATTTCGATTTCTCGTTTGCAATACAGTGATTAAAAAATCGTATTAAAGGGGTTATATATTTCAATATACGTGCATAAGTCCCCCCATTTTTTTATCTCGCATATGCCCCCTAGTGATTGCTCCTGCAGAAGTTAAAAAAAGGGGAAAACACAAACATCACTATTTAATCAGAAGAAATCATTTTTTTTAAATTGCAAGTAGGCCTATTTTTTTCGTTTTAGCTTGTTTATCGACAATTTTTTTTAGTGAAAAGTGATAAGAAGAAAGAATAGAATTAACTGTGTTTTTTTTAAAGGAAATAGGAGAAAGGTTATATTTAACCTTTTGGGGCCCGTGTTAGGGGTTTTATTAAAAAAAACCAAAACACACACCTCACGCATTTTTACAGCTGACCCAACTGCAACAGCCTTCACACACTGTAGGCCACACATTTATGTTTTGCCCTATTTCCGTGCAACCAAAAGATGATGTGGGTTTTCATTAAAAAATACTTTCCCTCAATAATGTTCGCGATCCTTCTCCAATCCATAAGGCTCAAAAACTAACGAAGGTATTTTTTCCATTTTAAACGAAAACCACTTTTAATATGCGTTTCAAACACAATGTTTTTAACGCTTTTACATGTATTGCGCCCTTTTTTGTCACTAGACTACCCCGAAAGAGCGGCCCTATTGACGAACGCGCGCGCATCTAATTCTCTTTTGAAAGTCGATTTGCTTATTGTATGTATAGGTGATTTTCCCTCAAACAGCAAGCTTCTTCCCCTGGGTAAAGGTTAGGGCTAGGCTTAAGATGGAGAGCGCCCTTGGGGGCCCAGTTCGAGACACCCAACTTTAAAAATTTATAATTTTGCAAATAATTTCTGTTTTTCAAACCCACGATATTCACTGGTGTCAGAAATTAAGACGGGAAAAACCTTTGTGAGACCCTTATTATAACAAAATTTTATTATTTTAAATTTTTTTTTACATATTTGATACCAGACGCGCTGGTCCCCAATGATTTCCAAGCAACCGAATTATGGGGCCCTAAGTGGGCCCGCAACGGGGTGGCCAGTTCATTTTGGCCATCCGTTTCGGGCCCATCTTTGGCCATTTTTCCGGTTAAAGGGCCGGGAAATGGCCACAAGTGACGGCCGGTGATGGCCGGTGGGACAAAATCAGAGCGAGCCGTAAAAGGCCAAAGATGCCCGGGCCCCCAAACGGCTGGCCGTCAGTTCGGCAGCCCCTTGCGGGCCCCTTTTGGGCCCATCAAATTGTGTTTGTGGAATAATTAAAAAATATTAAAATTAGATTTTTTCAGGGTTTAAAAATTAGTTCATATACGTCCCAAATAAATATTTAAAATATTCCAAAAAAAGTATCCACAATAAAAATTGGTAATTTCGCATGGGGGGATCCTCTAGTGGTTTCGAAGAGAAAGTTTCAAAAAAAATACCAAATTTAGCCACACAAATTGTGTTTTGAAAAAAGTAATCAAGTACATTCATTTACTAAAATTGTGAAAACACTACATCCAAAAACAATTACAAACAATTCCAAATACAACTGTAAGGTTTTCCCTTTTGGATAATTTATAGTCCCCGCGAGAACTTCCCGATAAAAAACGCGCAAGTAATGCGGGAAGGGGTCCCCATAAATATTACATTTGCAAGGTTGTGATTATTTGCAATGGTGACATATTCTAAAGTATTTTAATATTTTCCCACCTACTTCCAAAATATAAAGATTGCATGATAGAAATTTTTCATAAGACCAGTCGGGGTTTAAAACAGTTAATCTACTTTTCCAAATGATTTATAATAAGAGTTCTCTTTCTGTGACGTTGGTTTTTTTTGCCCCTTGGTTTCCCACCAGTTTGGTATTGGTGGTTGTCCCTTTTTTACGTGCAAAGATTCCCTCAACAGAACTGCGTAAGTCACATTCATTTACTCAGTTTTCCATATTTTTGTATTTTATTTGAATATAAATAATTTATTTATTTTTTTATCACTTATTTTTCGGAAGGTTGGCAAAAAGGGCGTATTTTCCCTACCCCAAACACAAGGTCTGCCTTTGGTCTGCCAAGATGTTCTCGGGTGTCTCTGTTTTTTCTTTGTTGTAAAAAAATTTGCTCACAATTTTTTAGGGGATCATTTTTTTATAACATAGAAGAACAAATTTTACAAAATATTATAATTCAAAATTAGCAATTCTATCTTAAACGTTTTGTTCACCCCCAAAAAATTTTTAGCTTTTTTTTTTTTTTATGGTTTTCAAAGGTCAGCAATACTATCATGGCACTTTTTAAGATTTAAAATAATTGTCCATACTAATATTTAAAAAATTAAATTTAAATTTCCCTTTTGGGGGCAAATTTTCTGTCCGTACTAAAAAAAAGTAAGCACAATTAATTTTTTGGTGAAACCCCAAAACCAAAAGCACAAACAATAGAGCTTCCCAATGATCTGACCACACCTCTGCTTTTTGCGTCAAAACCCGGTTTGCTCGAGCTCATCCAAAAGAAAATTGGGGGCCTTTGGGAAAAATTTTTGAACTGTATGACATGAATTTTGGTTAATCAAAAATATCTCTCAAAAAATCTTAACAGTTATTAAAAATTTTTTTTAGTTTTTAAAATTTTTAGATGTGTTTAGACCATTTGAAAACGGCTAGTGCCGTAGTGTAGTTGATTTATTTTGATGAAAATTCTAAGACTTTTAAATATTTGATCTTGATAACGTACGCATTTTCTTAGGGGAAAAATTATTTTTTTTTTTCCCATTTTTGGAAACCTCATATTCTTTAGTGGGATCGCCAATAAATATTTTTTTCTTTCTTATATTTCCTTTTTTATATTTTATTCATTAATTTAAATTTCCCTATAAATTTTTTTTAATTTGTTACCAAAATTTTTTTGTTATTTTACATTTTTTTTTTAAAAACTATTTAAAAATTTAATTTACGGGGGTTCATTGATGAGCCTGCATTTACGTTTTTAGATTTATTTAGCTGTCCCCCCCCTTTTAAATCAGTTTTTTTGGAAGGATAGACGTAAAATAAATAAAAAAAGTAAAAACCCAAATAATTTTTCTTGTGAAAAAAGTATGATTTGGGTTTTTTTTAAATGAAAGGGATGCAAAAGATAATAGGTTTCGCGCTCACACATTTAAAAAGTTTGTAAGAAACGTCAGCGTAGCGCCTATATTTAAAATACTTTGTTTAATACACAGAATACCTTTAAAATCTTTGTGCCTTTAAATTACACCATATGCTTGTAAAAATGCATTTATTTCATTTTTTTTTATTTTTTTATTAAACGTCTATCCTTTTCAGTTATAAAAACGGCCCTTTCAAAGGGGACAAAATAAATAAATCTAATTCATAGATGCAGAAACAACATAAACTACATTTTAAATAAATATTTGAAATAGTAGCATTACAACAAAAAATGATTAAAAACCAACACAACAACGGTACATTTTCAAAAAAAATTTTTTAAATATTATGGTAAACCCTAAAAAAAAACATCGATGCGGTGAATTTTAAGTAAATATGGGGTTAAAACTGGTTGTTTTTCGCCCATTTTTTAGAACTTGATAGATAAGGGTCTTAAAAGGGTAACTTGGAATGAAAATTTATCTCGATGGATATTGTTAAAAAAAAACCACACGGTTTAATATTCAACAAAAAGACCCTAATCTTCCTTTTGGTAGATTAGGACAATCAATCAATATAGATCCAAAAAATAAATATGATATATAGATAAGAAGGGGGGAATTTTGAAAGTAAAGAAATACAAAAAAAAAAGCAAATTTTTTTTTAAAAATTTTTTACACATTTAAAATTTTTAGGGTTCACAATTTTTAAATCATTTCCTTGTTTTAACTTTCGTCCTTGTTGGGTGGCGAAAAGGAAGACTTAAATTTTAACGACCCCCCCAAAAATTAGCTGGGTTTTTTTTTTTGTTTGTTTATTCGCGCCCCGAGAACGGGATTTGCGATCTTGATGAAAATTTTGAGGGAACCTTCGAAAATTTTTGAACTTTTACCGCCAGTTTTAGCTATGATCGAAGATTTTAAAGATATCGATTTTACGATTTTTGTCTATTTTTAATACGATATTTTCGCGATATTTGGGCCGATTCTGACAAAACGGGTGGGGCTACAACGTTCATATTTTACATGGACGTAAAGGTTATTGTGATGTATTGCCTATGGAAAGGAAAATGTTGAAATAGTTAGCCAGAATCCATAGAATAAAGGTTTTAATATGAGTTTTTTAGGCATATATTAACAATTAACAAGTAACAATAGAAACTTGACAACAATCACCTACAATGCGTTCAAAAAGCATTTGCAAAAGTAAAACGACCCCACGCAAACTAAAAACTAAAAAAAACTAATCCATCAACGCGACTAAAAAAAGCGTTGGCGAAGCAGCCTATAGTATTATGATATAACATCAGAAAGGCAAAGGTAAAGGTTCATTACCTGGATACTAACGACTCTGATTGTGGTTTCCATTTTATGAATCATTTGCTCCATCTTCGAAGGCCAACTACTTCTAACTATTTCTATCTCTTGCAGCTATTTGGTGGCTCTCTCTGGGTTGAGCAACGAAAGTATTATAGATTGTTTCAAAATGACCGCTGCGCCTTGATGGTTATTGACCATACTCTATATAATGGCAATCTCAGAGTGTTCTACGGATATCAGAACAAATAGTAAGTGGCTTATAATCAATGCCGTGGAAACAATCCCAGGATTTCTCCATGACCAGGGTATTTTATAAATTATTTTTCCAATTGCACAAATTACCTTGAAACCTGCATTTTTCAATAACTTAGTATCTTTATGTGTCTGCACCTAGCAGAAAGTGATAATGCATGCTGATGTTTAACATACCTAGATTCCAATAGTATAAAGAAAGAACATGAGGGAATGAATGAAAGCTAAATGTACATTGTAGGGGTAATAATTTGAAATCCTCGTCCTGGAAACATTTTTCCACTGTGCAAGTCACATTTAGAACTTCGTAAAATGTGTCCAACGGTACACTAATAATAAATCCTGCACCATGCATAAAATGCGAATTGAGCCACTGAACTATAGACGTATTTTATTTTTCGTAAGAGCAAAATTAGTTTACTTATAAATTTACGTAAGTGAATAAAAAATGTTATGTTCGCCGACGACAATGTTAGCGGATAATGGGTCCAGTCAAAGGTCCACGAGCAAAAAGAACCAATTTAAAATTTCCCGATTCGATGGTCCATTCTACATTGTGTCCACTATATTTCGCACATATTTGGAATTTACGGAATTTAACTTTAAGAAGAATCGAAAGGCATTTCAAATTGAAATGGAATATTATTCTGTGGAATATACTTTTGGTAATAATACCTATAACGTTTTATTTTATAAATAAGACCACGCCTATTAAAGTACTTTAGTTATATTATGGTGACAACTGACACCTAAATGGTTTAGCTTACATTATTGTTATATTAATTCCAATAGTTTTATATCAGATATGTTTGAATCCGGTATTTTAGATTTGTGTTTGTTGCCACTTGGATCGCGTGACAATTGTGCAAGAATAAAATGAATATCGATACCAAATAAAAATTTTTTAAACAAGCAACAAACACCCGAGTTTTTTTTTGTCAGCGTAGTGGGAAATTGATTATTCGCTACGACAAAATTACCGCTCTGTAGGGTTTATTTTCATGCTACGGGGGGTCCCCCCAAAAAAAAAGCAAAACAAGAGGTCGCTGGCGCGCCCTCTTGCGCCCGGGTACTTCGAAAATTTTCAACTGGGAAATATTACTAACGCTTTTTTTTAAAAAAAGAAAGGGTGTAATTAAATTAATTTTTCTCAAATGATTTCAACAAAATATAAAACGAAAAAAAAAAATCTGTACACCCTCAAAATATCTGTGCATAAACTATAAAAAATTTGTCGGAAAACCTTTAACGAAACAAAAAAATGGCTATGATACGGACCAATTTCATAACATGATTAATAACCCTTTTGGGTTTAAGATTTTTCTCTGAAAGGGTATCCTGCGTTTACTGTAGGGCGCGATAAATTAAAAAGGGCATACATATTTTTATGAATTTTAAACTTTAATTTACAGAAAAAAATTAGCTTTTCAGTGCTAAAAAAACTGGTTTGAAAAAAATTTTTGGGGAAATTCGCACAACGCACCATAGGACACCCAACAAGGTATTAAACCCGCGACCCAGCCCCAAAATGACTGACCCCAGCCTTGCACCAACTATAGAATCAACTGCAAATTATATTTAAATTTAAACTTAGCGATACCGGTATAGCTTTTTAAAAAAACCCACTCAATAAAAAAACCAAAAAATGGATCAAAATCAAACAATATAGGTTTCTTACCAACAAACGAACCCAATTTCTAAAAAAACATTGATTGAGTGGCCGTTTACTTCAGAACGACGACACCCGAAAATTGAAAAATGGTTTTCACGTATTTTACCAAACGCTTCAAGAAATTTTAAATTCAAACCGGAAGTTATCTAGAAATAACGCGTACAACTCCAACACACAGTCTTGACTCACTTTTATAAATGTGAACGACTGCACTGGGGCCAAAGTAAAAAGGGCTCTCAATTTGTTTTAAACCCCGGGAATTGATTTTTTGAGATTCCCACACTCTCCCCCCCCCCCCCCCCATTTTCAACATCACCTTGCCTTGGCAATCAAAGGGAGTCTTTTTCTTTTTTTTGACGCTGTTGAATATAAAGAGGATGGGATACTCGCAAAATTTAAAAACCCACGCAAATTAAAAGTTTTTTTCGGATATCTCGGAACGATGCAAAATATATAAAACGATTCTAGACCAATTATGGTTTTGTTATAACAATAATGCAAGAAAAAAATTCAAATAAAATTTTTTTTTGCATTATTTTGTTCTATCAAAACCAAAATTTGGTCAAAAAATCGTTGAAAAAATATTCAAATATTTAATTTTTTCTTGCTTTATATTGTTCTATCAAAACCACTTTTTGGGTCTATCGAAAATTTGGTAATTTTAAACGCACCAAGTCAATGTTTCCCTTTTCATATTTTGACATGATTATCAAATTTCGCGTGAAAGCGCCTCCTACAAAAACAAAAGCATTTTATTAACTATCTCAAACTTATAAAAGTATGGGTAAAGAAACCTACCCATATTAAGACCCAGCTCTAAGAGACCTACGTATCTATTCTGTATTAAATTTTACAATTATAAACCCCATCCTACTGGTTTTTGGGAAAAAAAAACACTTCTCTTTTGTGCTGCACTATGAAAAAACAAGGCCTGCATTTAACTAAAAACAATTACGGGCCCTAATACTTATAGCAACACACTGTTGGTATCTAGGGACCCCGACCAACTAAATAAAAACCCCCCACACAAAATGTGCACGGCAGGGATGCGTTTTTTCTCCGGGGGGGGGAAGGGCGGAAAATACTACAGAACAAAACAAAAATTCGCAAAATCGCAAAAGCCGCAACGCATCGCATCGTCGCAACGCAATGTCCTGAATCCCCTTTAAAGTGTCAACCTTCCTTCAAATAAAATCATTTTTCTTACTGCACTGAAAAAAACTCAAAGCATCCATAAATCAATTTGCATTTAAAAAAACTTACGCCCTCACAAAAATATTAAATTTTAAAGGGTGTACGGGTTATTTTGGGGGATGCCGTAAGTTTGTTAAAATAGGTTAATACTTTTTCCTCAAATAAAAGCGAGGTTTGCGGGGGCTAAGGTAGAGCTCCAATCTTTTAAATTTTGTGCCATTTTTCTGTTTTGCCGCTCTTATTTAAGCGGAAAAAGTAGTCTTATCCCTGTCAACCCTTTTTCCCTGATGACTCGCGCACAACTTCGGACAGCGTTGCCGATGGGGGCCCACCCCGTTCAAATAATAGAAAAGCTTTTAAAGGGTCTTTTTGAAGCCAGTTCTTTTTGGTAACATCGGGGCCCGCGCCGTCTTAGGGGAGGTCAGCATTTTGACGAAAGTATATTGGTAAAATGGTCCCTTTTTTTAAAAATTTGTTTTTTTTGGGGAAAAAAAGCAAGGGCACAAATTTTCAAATTCGATTTACATGGCCCTGCTAATTGGGTCACACACTTTCGCAACCAAATGACTCGGAAGAAATTTTGATAGCATTTTTTAAAAAACAATCGGGGCTTCGGATAGAGTTTCTTTGTGAAAACGCAAAATTTGCCACAGATTTTTGATAAAATCTACGCGATGTGTAAAATGTAAAAATTTGTACGGCTGACTTAATTGCATTTTATTATTTTTTTATTTATTTTATTTATTTTTTTATTTATTTTTTTATTTATTTATTTATTTATTTATTAAGCTACCCTATTCAGTTATAAAAACTGATTTAAAAAGAGGACAACTAAAAAAATTAAATTACATAGTCAAAAACAACAAAAATTACTTTTCGTAAATATTTAAAAACATTTTTAGCTTTACAAACAATGCTTTTTAACAAATAATTTTGGTAAAAATTAAATGATATTATAGCTTTAATGAAGATCAATTTTAAAAGGGTGGAGAAAAAAAGAAAAGAAAAAAAAAAGAAAAAAAGAACATTTATGCCCTCACAAAAGTATAAAATTTAAGGGTTTTGATCAGTGTTTTTTTGGAATCATCCCTGTAAAGTGTAATCTATAATTTTTGGTGAAAAAACCTATAAGGCCGCTAGTCCCCCAAAAAAGGTAATAAATAAAATTTTCATGAGTTTGTTTCGTTTTCAGGGGCTTTATACACTTGCAAATGGAATGCTGTACCCAGTGATAATTCACACTACCCCCAAAGTTCCTACCCATTGGCGTATAACGTAAGTAATCCACCATTTTAAAATATTACCTCTGCATAAAAAAAGTAGCTTTTTTATTTAAAACAATAGTGTTTTAATTAAAGGGAAAATTTTTTGGGGGGCAAACCCACGTCCTTAAACATATTTATGTATATTTCGCGTTTTCACCTTTCACAAACAAAAAGTTGATAAAAAATCATTTAACCTACAAAATTATACCTCAATATGGATTTTTTGTCCAAAATGTGAGGCCCAAGGAAGGGGCCCTTTAAAAGTGGGTTTTTGGCGATATGATGTTTATTTTTTTGATGATCTGGCCGCACCTTTAATTTTTCTAATTTGCATTTAAATTTCATTTCTGCAATGTTACTTTTTACTTTAATCATTTTTTTGGGCAACAAAAGTTTTCATGGTCTTGTTTAGTTTTTTTTTTTATTTTATTTGTTTTAAATTTTAGTTTTTTTCAATTTTTGATTTTGGGGCCTTAAAAAGAGCAACTATTACTATAAAACTTTTTTATAAAGGGGGGTTTTTCAAAAAATTTTCTTCTAATCATAAAATAACTTGTTCTAACATTTTAACATTTTTTAAATCAGTTGTTAATAAATTATGCAAGTTTTTTGAATGGGGAAATCATTGGGGCTAAGCAACAGTAAAAAAAAAGGGTTCATAAGCTGGCTTGTTTTAAAGATCACAATGATTGTTAAATAAGGTTTGGCTGTTTTTTTTTTAAACAAACTTTCTTTAAGATTTATATTTTTAAATACCCCTAAAATAACCCCAAAAACAAAAATTCAAAAAACTATTCTAAAAGAATTTTTTTATTGCTGGGGCAGAAAGAACCAAAAATATACCTTATATTTTTCTGTGCGCGGTAACAATAGAGCGATGGTGGATTTTAGATCCCGCTAACGACTTCCTCTTTGTTGGCATGCGTGAAACCTATAAGGGTTTAGAAACCGTAATTCAAAATCTTCCCTTTTGACACCAGCATTTTCTGTGGGGGTGTTTTAAGGAACACTTTCTTGGGACCCCCCGTGTAAAAAGGGTCAACCTAAGTATACCTTCTTATAACTGTTTGTCGTATTTTTATTCAAAATTGGATACTCTGCCCCTTTTTCTTTTATCACCGTCATTTTGAATCGACTGTATGTTTTTGGTGGATCTAACTCTGTACGCTTTTTTTTACCAAGTGAACGTTTTGGCAAAAGGGACCAATTCCTTCCTTTTTTTGCCGTTTTATTTTTTAAATTCGTTGAACATCTGTTTATTGCCTTACCCAACATCTTTAGTAATCTCATGTAATTTTAAGTGTTTAAATTTTTATTTTTTGAGGTAAATTGTGATATTCACAAAATTATCAAGACTCCACAATTTTGGATGGTTACCGAAACATCCCATGACAGAGGGCCCCAGTGCCCGCTGGGGAGAACCCTCTCCGACGGTTGTTCATAATTTCAGGGGGCCCAATAATAAAAATAAAAACCTGCAGGCAACAAAACTAAAGAGACATTATTCCCCAAAAGAAAATAATTCATATCCAAATCGTCCTGTTGTTTTGGGAATTTTTGTGGGTCTTTGTCCCTGGAACGAAGCACCTAAACTAAAAACAATGTTTTCGATTGGTTAATCGGGAAAAACACTCCCGTGGGGTAATTGTTTTTTTTTTACTACAATTCAAAAATTAAAAAATCCGCCCCAACCGGGAATGAACCAGGGATCTCCACTTCCAGGTGGACGTTTAAACCCATAGCCCCTCAGGAGGAAATTTTTAATCCTAAATTTGTAGTTGCTTATACCTCGAATGGAGGGAACGTACTGCAAGAATATCTGCTCCCTTTTAAACTGACCCCAAAACAAAATTATAATGTCATCCCTTTTACGCAGGTAGGCGGGGGTTTACTCGTTTTTGGTTAATTTCTGAATTGTATAAATAAAAAAAAAATAGTGTGTGCCGATTGGGCGAGCACAGCTCCTTGCGCTGCATGGTGGGGGTGACGGAACAGTTGATTTCGGAAAAAATTACCGCGGAGCCGGGAATGGCAACAAACTCTAGGTTTTAAATTGGATGAAAATAAGAGCTGCACCCGTGGCAGAAAAAGCCCATGGAACCCCAAAGGGAGATTTTATTTTTTCGCTGGGTGGTCTAAGCGGGGTCCATACCCCTCACACGGCGGCGATGAACGTTGACGAGCCCGGCCCGCAAAGCGTAACTAAACATACTTTTAAACTGGAAAAAAACAAAATGCAGATTGGTATGTAAAGGGAAAAGATTTATTTTTTTATCAATATTTATATTTTTTGTCTGGCTGGAAATAATCATTGTTATTTTACTGAAATTTAAGTTTTAAGTTCAATTTGTCATCATGGGTCTTTTTTGTCCCCCTGATAAAATTTTCCTTTTATTCCCCATTAAAGGCTATACGTTTTTCGTGCATTTATTTATTGTGGCCTAACAACAACCCTCCCTACAATGTGATTAGGGACTACTTAAAATCTTTAAATACTAATTTAAGAAAATTGATATAAAAATAAAAAAAAGCAAAATATGTCTACTATGGTAAAAAAAAAAAACTAATACTTTACTAAGTACTATTACAAAAAAAACACGTCGTTACATGTTATACATTTTCAAAACATATATAATTGTAAGGGGAAATTACAAGATTACAAACTCCTTTTAAGACGCAGGGATCGAAGTAAGTTCAGTTCCCATTCTCTTTTTAAATTTTTTTAATCCCAATTTCACTTCTTTTAAGTAAAACAAAAAAAAAAAAAAACTATGAATACACCCAATAAACCTTACGCACTCAAATGTTTGGATAAGCAAACCAAGACAATTTTCTTGCCCCCCCCCCCCAAAAAAAAAAAAAGAACTCAGGTTGTTCGAACTCTACCGGGAAAAGGGAAAATCCGTTTTGATAAAAATTTGAGGGACCTTAAATTTTCTAAAGTAACTTCCACTTTTTGGGTAAATCGATAAAATATTTATTATGATTTACGTATTTTTACGTTTTAAATTTTAGATTTTTTTGTGATATTGGCCAAGGGCTACTCCGATCTTAACGTAACTTTATGGAGACTTTTAAAACACTGAATTATTATGTTATGATTTTAAGACATTGAAAATATTTCTTTTAGAAATCGTATTTTCGTTTTTTTTCACAGTTTTTTAATACGATATTTGTGATTTTTGGGCCATTCTGACCAATGGTTGGGGTACAATTTTCATTTTTACATTGAAAAAAGTTATGGGATGTAGTGCCTTTTGTAAAAAAAAATTTTGAAAAAGTTGGTCAAAATTCATAAAAATAAAGGGTTTTTTAAATAAAACCTTTACAGGTGTAAAATTGAAGCTTTTTGGCCGAAGAACGATAAGATTACATTTTTTCCCTAAAAACATTACGATGTGAAAATACGTTTTTCGGCAATAAAAGTGAATGCTTAAAAATGTATTCCAACGTTTTCACCGGGGGAAAAAAATTGTATTGCAAGCGAATATTTTAGTGGTCCACAAATTTTTTTTTATTTAAATTTTTGGGAGAAATGTTACCCAACGTTCTTCGGCCCACAGTTAAAATAAAAAGTTTATCAATTACTATAAAAAAAGTAATGAATCCACTTAAAACAAAATCATTGGGAAAAAATATTTTTTAAAAAAGCTACCTAACGTGACGAAAAGCTTCGCGAAGCGCCAAAATTTGCTTCCCCAAAATGACGCCCCTTTGAAAATTTGAAAAAAATTTTATTGCAACTATTTTCAAACTTTCAAGGGTGCAGCACGGGGAAAACTTTTAAAATTTTATTTAGATTGAAAAAAATATTGGGGGGCATTCTTGGCTCTTTTTTAACACCTCAACCCTTTTTAAAATGATGAATTTTTTGTTTTTTTTTTAATTTTTAACGTCTATCCTATTTACTTAAAAAAGTGTTTTTGGGTTCGGCGTCCTTTCATATTTTTTTTGTAAAATTTTTGGATCTTTTTATAGTTCGCTCGTGCTATTGTCCCCGGGTGTGTTCTTTGTTTGTCTGGGTGACCGAAAACGAATCAAGACAAATATTTTTTAGGATTACGCTGCCACCACTGGGTTGGATACTTGTCATGCCCAAAATGCTTAAACCCCCTTTCCGCGGCCAGTATTAAAAAAAAAATTTGCTCTACAGGCCATTTTTCCCTTTTAAAAATTAGCTTAAAATTAAAATTGTCACTACCCCCCAAAAAAATCATTAAACCCAAATAAAAACACATTGATTTGGTTTTTTTACAGTTTTTCACAAAATACTAAATTTTTACACAGGAGTTTTCAAAGTACTGGGGGTAACAATTTTTTGATCACCAAACACCGGAAATGAAACCCGTTGTACAGCCAGGGTCATATAAAATCAAAAGGTCGGGAAAGATACCTCTTTTGCCGAATCCCGGGGTAACTCTCGTGCAGTGTTTTGTATCACATTGTGAACGCTTTCGTCGTGAACCCTCCTACCTTTTGATGTTATTAATATTTTTTAGGGGGCTTTGAAAGACCCCTTTACTCAACAAAAATCGTAAAATTATAGAAGGCACCATCGCCGAGTGCATCCCAAATGGAAAACGCCAACAATTTTATCAAAAAAAAGCATTAAAAAAACTTGGTGGTTTGAAACTAAGATTTGACAGCTAAGATAAATTATCAAAATTAAATTTGGGAAAACTACGCAAAGGAAGAACAAAGACTAGTCTTATGCTATGTTTCGGCCTAGGTATCGATAATAACCCCCTTCTTACGTTCTATTAATTTCTTCTAGCTTTAAAAGTTGCTCTGGGAATCGTGAATTTTCCTTTGACATTAGCGCCTTTTTCTTTTTACGCGATCGTTGCATTTCAAGGTGATTTTAAATCATGGAAAGGGGGGCACGGCCTTCTAGATGCTCGTCGGGGCTGAAGAGGAGCCACGACGGCTCTAGAGAAGTGGCACAGAGAGCCCCACGCGAATCGGTAAAAGAGGTATTCCAAATTTTGATTTTGACTGTAAAAAAACCCAAAACCACGGCCTAAACTTAAACAATCCACTTTTAAGCCTTCCAAACTAAAAATTGAAGACCAAATGGTTCAAATGAATCATTACAATAGCAGCACTAGGAACGAAACACATTTTTAATCCCCCTGATACTAAGTCGTGCCCGGAAAGATTGGATATTTAAACGTGAAAAACTGCTTATCAGCCGTCCCCAGAAAGGGAAAATGAACAAACTGAGAATGAGGAATAGGTGCGTGGTCGGGGGAGGGCGTGTGACCCTTTCCCATGAGATGGTCTACGTACAGGAGAAACTAAAAGAAAACAAAAAAATAAGAGTTTTTATTTAACACTAGATCAAATGATAGCCTTTTTTTCTTTTGTTTTTCCCTTTATTACATTTTGCTTTGGGGGCCCCGGTTTGGGTTCACCGCTACAATACCATAAAAAACATGTTGCGGACTCTTTTTGTCTGAAGCTTTCTCGGTTATACACGTCATGATTTTTTTTGGGGTAGACGGGAAAGTTACAAATTTTTACTAAATACCTGAAAACACCAACGTTTCGGGGTTGCTGTGGATCCTTTCAGGTGCTGAAGATTTTTTTGTTTTCGTTTCTTCCTCCGCATTCCCCCCCCTCCTCACGTGACCCGGACCGCCCCCTTTTCCACAAAAATACTTTTCGAAAAAACTAAAATTTTGAAAATAGAATCCTATACGGGTCCAAACCATACGTGAACAATCGAAATATTAAAAAACTACAACAATTTCAATCGGACGAGATTTTACCCCCTGACAAGACAGGACATCTGTGTCTCGAACAACCCCCTGGCGCCACCAGACTAACAAGGTCAATCTGGGTATAAAGTACGGCGTGGTCAGATCGCATGCGAGGGGGCTGGAAAAATAAATTTTTTTCACTCAACTTTTCCTTGACAATTGGTCCCAGCGGCCACAAAACTTTGGGTTTTTCAAGAAAAATTTATAAAAATTTTGCAAACCCCTTCCCGGGTCTACCCGAAAAAGTAGTATAAATTTCCGGCTCACCCAAATTGGGTTTGGGACGGGGGTTAAATTCAGATGAAAAAGAAGGTGGCGAGGGTAGATATTAAAAATCCTATTTTAGGGTAGATTAGAAGGTCCAATACCCGCACAGGCGCGAGCGTAGCAATTTAAAACGTTCAAAAAACCAGTTAAGATGGCATTTGGGTTTTAAAAATTTTTGTTTTTTAAAAACAAAAAAATTTTTATGGGTTTTTTTTGATATGGTTTTGCTGTGCAGCACGAAATGCACAAACGAAAAAAAAAAAAAACGTTATTGCATAAGGGATTTAGAAACATTTGATGTTAAAGGCTAGTATGCTCACGTCAAATGGCGGCCATCTTTAAAAATTCGGGTTTCAAATCGCTCCCATTTAATTAACATGCAAACTGGATTTCAAATGGCTTCTAAAATTTTTTACGGAATGGCCACCGATGTTAATCTAGCCCACGTATTGAATACAATGGAGCAGAGCCTGAAGACAGAAGAACTACCGAGCACTTCCGCCTCGGCTGGAGTAGCACAGTAAACTGAAGATTTAACTTTTCACTTAGACATCGGGTGGAAGTTTAGAAATACGAACACCCAACAGGGGCCGATAGTCTCGGTAACAAACTGTGAGAAAACCCGGTGACAGGGAACATGATTTATTGGGTTGTCGTTATTAAAGTTCATTAACTTGGGGGTCCGGGTTCGAGACCTCGCTAGTCGACCCAGTCTTTTCCCGATTTCAGTTTCTATGGTAAAAACAAGGCATTTTTAATGTTTGAAACACGTCTTTTAACTGTGTAAAACCAAGTTTTCTTCCCAAACCGAATTCCTCAAAAAAACTTCGTCTTGGGCAGCAATCTCCCGATCAGGGAAAGGTAAAACCCTTTCTACGCCCATGTACTAGTTCTTGTGGTTAAGCCTTTGGTAAACCCCAATTAGCAATTTTCTACAAATTCAAACTGCTCCTACATTTTTAAAGGAAAAAAGATTCAAAAATTTAGGGGTTCAAGTGATTTTATTATTTACTTATCGTACAAAATTTCCCCTTAAAAAATAACTGTAAAGATACCTTTTTATATACTTCATCGAAAATTTTCACATTGTTTTTTATGGGGAAAGAAAGTTTTTTTAGAGAAATTGAGTTTTTATATAAAAAAAATGTTCTAAAAAATCGGGATTTAGACCCTTGACAAAGTGCATCGGGGTATAGTCTGTCCGGGGACGACAAGGGGTCACTTTTTTCCCCATTCGCGCGGACAGAAAAAATACAAAGAAGGTTCTTTTGTCGGCAATTGCCCCGCTAACCTTTAGAGCAAAAACTAGGCAAATTTAGCGCTTAAAATTTGGAACCAACTTGAGAGTGCCTCTCGAAATCAAGCAGCTTGACCATAGACCGAATGTAAAAAACAACACAAGAACTCGCACAGACTGCTATTTTCATACACCGAACACCTCTCATTCAACTCGAACTCCACTCGCACTCGCACTCACACTCACACTCACATCACACTCACCTCACCTCACACTCCACTAAAACCCATCACACTCACACTCACACCACACTCTCACACTCAACTACACTCAACCTCACACTCACACCAAAACCCCTGCTCCCGCCCTCACCCTCTCACAAAAGCACCACTTCCCCACCCCCACTCTGTAGGACCCCACTTCCTCACAGCCTCCCAACAAAACTTAATAAAACTTTTGTCATCCATTTTTTTATTTTTTTCCACCTCCAGTAGCTTTAAAATTTTGTACAAAAATATTACGTATAATAGCATTACTTTTGGGTTTAACGAAATTAAGATTTTATTTGACATACCTGGTGGTAAGGGACATGTTGTTATGGGGGTTTTCCTACTCTTTCCCCAGCAATGTTCTTTTTATTCGTAATTTAATCATGTTGAAATAAATAATAATAAAAATAATAAAAACTGGGCGTTTCTATGCGTTTTCCATGGGGGGCCATGGTGCAAAGCGTCACATCATAGTCCTATAAAACTTTTGAGAAAATGCAAGATAGTGAAAGGGGAAAATCACATACAAATTTCCCAATTGGTTTTTTTTTAAACTGATTGTTTTTGTGGTTTAAAGTTTCACATCGACTAAATTTCATGGAAATGAATTTTAATCGCCTGCAAATGAAAAAAATGTACCATTTGGTTTGGGCAGTTTTAAAATCTTTTTAAATCACTTGACGTTTATAGGGGTTAGGCCATTTAAGAATAAATAAATTTTAGTCTTGTAACTATTTGTGACCTCAAGTTTAAAATATTTAAATTATTATAATTCTAGCCGATCTATATTTTGTTTCTCAAGAAAAAAAATACGTGGTATTTGAACGTTAACAGAATATGATAAAAGAGATACCATCCGTGAAAAAACATCCAACAATTATTAAAACATAGACCCCAGGTTTTTTGTATTATCTTATAAATATTCATCTGGGAAAAAAGGTTCTAAAAAATTTAAAAATTTAACATTATAGTCCCAACTAATTTCAATCCGTAACTTTCTAAAACAAAAAAAAAATTCTTAAAATGAAACAAAAAAAATAAAACAAAGGAAACAAAATTTCAATACATTTTAATCAAACAAATTTAAACATTTTAAAGACAAAATTTATAAAAGATTGCAAATTAGAGAAAAGGGAATTATGAGTTGTTGGCTTGTTCTCATGTTCAAAAAATTTTTGTCAAATTTCCAATGTCGTTGGAAGACGCTTCTAAATAATTCCATTTTTCTACTGCAAATCCGATTTCTTTTTTTTCTGCAAATGTTGTGTTTTTTGCTTAAAAACGTGTAAAATTTTTGAACAGATTTGGGGAATTTAAAAACAATCTTTTTTTATTTTTCTGAGTTTAGTTGTCGAATTTTACGGGAAATGTTTTTTTTTCTTACTAATGACCCGTATTAAAACGGATTTTGTTCCGTTTTTAAACCAATATTGGCAAATTAAAAATCAGTCCACATCCGTAATTTTAGGAAAAAATTTTTTCTATTGACTACATGAAACGTTTTTTATAAAGCTTTATTTCGTTTTTGAACTCGTATCGGGAATTTTAAATCAGTCCCAAAATGCCGTAATTTTACGACAAAGTTTAGTTTTTTTGTCTACATGACCGGGATGATAAAAGCATTTTTTTCCGTTTGTTACTCAATATAGCAAAATTTAAAACTAGCAACATGCCGTAATTTCCAAATGTTTTGTAATTTGACTCTAAACATATGAAAAAGTATTTTTATTCCGTTTTTTTAACTCAAAATTGCAATTAAAAAACTAGTCATATGCGTAATTTTAAAGGCAATGTTTAAGTTTTTTGACTACTGACCAGCAAAAAATTTCGACCCTACGAATTATTTTGTATTCGTCAGGTTGAAATTTTCCCTCCTGTAGTGGGAATTTTAGGCTTAAATTTTTTAAATTTAACAAATTAAAATATGATAACGAACGTTCCCGTAAAGAGACAAGCATCATTTGATACTGTACGAAGATTTTAAATTTCTTAAATTTCATGAATTAAAATCTCGGAGTCAGCGAGGCTCGAACCGGACATGGAGAAAGAGAACATGTCCTAGTCGATAAACCCAATACACCCAAAACCCCGTATACTGAAACGCGTCTGAGTGACATGTTGGGAGATGTAGTTATGTTTTTAAAAGAAAATTCAATACGAAAAATGGGTTTTGGGGTTCCTGGGCATATTATATAAATTAACGATAGGCCTGTAAAATAATTAATATTTAAATTTTTAATGTACCCCCGGGGTCGAAATTTTTGTCCTTTCGAATCCGCCATGCATGGGGTATAAATATTATCTACCTTCTGTTCGAATAACCGTTCTTTTAAAAAGCTGTTTAAATGGTCACTATAAAGAATATTATAAAAAAATATTAAATTACTTTTACAACTCTTAAATGGTGAAGATTTTACCTATTGGTCGTTGTTAGAATTTTATAGGATAATTGTTTCGGTCGCCAAGGGTATTTTTCTCCCTTCAGGGTCGAATTCTCGTCCCTTTTAAAATGTAACTGTCCATTTTAAGTGAAAATTATTCCCAAAAACGTACATTTAACGACCCGAAAAATTTTAATATTAGAACATACGATCAATTTTTGATCCCCGTTTGAGGGGAAATTTTTGGTTCGGCCCCATTTTATTTCAAGTGAAAAAAAAAATTTTTATTTATTATTATTTATTATTATTTATTTTTTTTTAAGTCAACATTTTTCCGTATATTTTCAAAAGAGTGTTTTATTGGGAAAAAGTTAGTTTACTAACAACTGACAATTGAGATATTTTTACTATATGCAGTAAGAACACTGATTAATACGTCCGTACAATAATGTGAAAATTTGCCGTAAATTTTCGAAAGTTAATGATTTTATGGGTTTAAATAAAATTTGTTTAACAAATGACAATGGTATATTCTATGTACAGTTAGAAAACTGATTTATATGTTTGTAGATAAAATGATCATTTGCCGAGATTTACAGATAGTAGATGATTTAAGCGGTGACAAATTTTAGTTCTTACAATGACAATTTATAAAATTTTACTATATGCATTGGGAAAACTGATTTAAAATGTCCCCCTCAATAAAATAAATTTTCCGTAAATTTACAGAAATAGATGATTTGTTTGGTGAAAAAGTTTAGTTTACAAAACTGACAAATTTATAATTTCTTACTTTTTGTAGTAAAAACATGATTAATACTCCGTAAATAAAAGGGAAAATTTGCCCAAATTTACAGAAAGTTTATGATTTTTTGGCGAAATAATTTAGTTTATTTACAACTACAAAAGATAATATTCTTACTATATGAGTAAAAAACACTGATTAAAATGTCCGTCAATAAAAATGAACATTTGCCCTAGATTTTCAGAAGTAATGATTTTTTTTGGGGGACATAGTTTTTATTTTCTTACAACGACAATTGATAATATTCTTACTATTGCGAAGAACATGTTACCACTTCCTACAAAAAAAGTGTCATTTGCCGTAAAAACACAAAAGTAGATGATTTCACTGGTAAAAAATTTTGTTTTTTACTTCTGTATTGATAATATTCTAACAATATGCAGTAAGACACGATTATTGTCCGAGAATAAAATGATCCTTTTCCGTAAATAACAGGAAAGTAGATTTTTATTGGTATATAGTTTAGTTTTCTTACTACTGACACTTGATAATATTCTAATATTGCATAAGAACACTGAAAAAAAGTCCGAGATAAAAAGATCATTTGCCGTAAAATTTACAGAAAAAGGGATTTTTTTGCAACAATTAAAACTTTTATTAACTTTTGTCTAGGGAAAAAAAATTTGATATTGTTTCGTCGAAGTTCCCGACTGTGATAACATTTTTTTTAAGAAATCGTTGTCTTAATTTTTCCCTTTATGGTGCTTCAACTTAAGCTAATTTTATTATTTTTTTTCTGCATTTGTCGTCTAATTTGTAGTTTAACAACATTTCCAGTAAAATTAAAAAAATGAAAACGTGCATAAATTTAAATAATAAACATTTGCAGTAATTTGACGATTTTTTTTAACAGTGTATGCTTTAATGCAGAAAGGTCCATTGGTTTTTATTTCCCCTTAGGCAAAGGGTTTCATCTTCTGATACGATGACTTCTTTTCTTAGTAAAGTGTAAACGGGACTTTTTTAGGGTCCTATAGCAACGACGCCCTAATAAAATTCTAGAGTTTTTTCCAAAAATCCCTTTTTTGGATGTTTCAAGCTGTCGCAGGTGTAAACGTGTCCCCCTTTATTGATCGGGGTGTGTTCTAAAAATACCGGTTTAGTTGGCATTGTTCGCTCGCGATGGTTTCAGCGTCTACAGCGCTGGGTTTGGCGGCTTTAAAAATTAATGTCCCCCCTGAAAATCACTTTAAAATTTTAATGGGTATAGACTACGAAAATATTTGTTTATTTTGCTTAGTGCTCGTATTTAAATTTAAAACTTTTTTTTTATGTCGTAACAAAAAACTTTTTTTTTTTTTTTTACTAAAACCGGGTTTTTTTTACCTTATTTTTATAAAATTTTGTTTTTATTTGGGGGGGGTTTTTGCTAAAATAAGGTTTGATTTTTTCTGAAACCTTTATACATAATTTGGAAGGAAACAGCCTTTTATTTCAAATAAAAATTTTATTTCCTTTTCAAATTGATGATTAATATATGATTTTGAATTAACTTAACAAAATAAAACAAAAAAATTTTCTGGGAAAAACAGTCTTCGGTGGGTTTGAATTAGAAATACGGGGATGTAGCGTATAGCAGCATAAAAAAACACTATTGTTTTATAATTATTGTTATTAGTCTAGTTTTGGTTTCGGAAAGATGGTTACCTTACTCGTTAGTATATGGGGCCTAGATCTTTGAAACCCATTTGGGAAAAAGGGAAATATTACCTTAAACAGCCCTCAAAAATGTTGAAATTTGAACCTGGAGTTCTAAGATAATTTAAATTATCATAAAGACAAAGGGCCGGTACTGCAATCTGTCATTTTAAAGTTTCAAAACTTGTTAGACTACACACTAATAAGAGTTAACCTAACATTGTTTTAAGATCTGGGATTTTCCACCACTCAACATTCTTCTATTGTAAGAGTGATATTTCTTCTCACCTTCGCGTTTCTTGCCGCTGATGCTGGAGACATGCTTGGTTTTGGTCAATGTCCTTATGTAAGGGCAAAAGATTTCGTCGACAGAACACTGGTGAGTAACACTTTATTTGCTTTAGTTTGGCATATTTAATAATTTCAGGTTGCATGTGTATGTGTTGTGTTTACAAATATCTAAAATATCCTTAAATCTGTAGTAATAGAAAAGGATCATTAATAAAGTCTTTTGAAAATACCAAATTCATTTTTATTTAAATGTTAATCATTTTTCCGCTCACCTTTATGAACGAATTCGGGTGGTAAGTTTTGCAAAAAGTATAAGATTTGGATGCTGAATTTTTATACTTTAAATTCACCTTTGACTATGCAATGAGGTATTTTAAAATGTATTGCTTTCGTATCTTATGATATTTGCCTATTTTTTGAAGGTGCAAATACCATAAACATACCGGAAATGGTAAACAATGTAAAATGCAAGGTATTTAATATACTTACACATTTTATGGTACCTTATTTTATAGTCAAAGGTAAGTATGAGCTATAATAAAAATATCAGTATCCTGATAAAATATTTTTGTAAATTTTAGTACCCAAAATCCTTCATAAAAGTACCCATAATAGCTTCAGTATGAATCAAGCAAAATAATCAAATCAAATAATTTCGACTTTTTAATGCAAATTTTGGATTTTTTTAGTGAACTAACAACCCTAATGTTTGGTAATGAACTGCATAAAAACTGTTAAAAATGTATCTTCTTCTTTTCAAATACCTGCATTTCGTTATATTGAGCAATGGTTTCCAGTAAGGCCTTCTTTTCCTCATTGTTCATACTGCATGGAAAGGCATCCATTTCTTATTCATTGCTTTAACCATCATCATATACTCTCTTTTTTGTTTTTCACATCCAAAGAACTAAGTTCTGTTCTCGGTGATTCTAGGTGATAGGTGCTTTTCAACAGGTCACACACAATAGGCAACGGTTAACATAATGCATCTGATACATAGTAGGCCTACGTGGAAAATCCATGACACGGTGATGTAGGAGATTTTTGTGTGCATGCCGAAGGCTATGTTTGTTGTCGACCAATGATCAAAATTTCAGGACGGCCCCGCATGTGATTGCGCCCAGTCTATTTGGCCCCAAAGGACTTTTAGATTAGTTTTAAGGTGTCCCAACTCCGTCAAAAAAAATTTTCCAAAATTCGTCCCCAAAAAACGGGAAGGAATAATTTAAAAAAGTCCGTTTAAACCCAAAAGCGGAAGGGTTTCATACTACCGCTAGAAGAAAAAAGACAAAAAACCCAACAATAGCTGAGGTCTTTGGGTATATGCAGCCCCCTTTTTTAGGGCTAAGGCAAAAATAGGGAACCAAAAAGGGGCCCTAACCCCGGGAAAGAAAAGGTTCAGTGCATTAAAAGGGGAAGGGTTCCCCATAAGGGAATACCCATTAGGAAATTTTTTTAAAACGTTTGTACCCCTTTTGAAAGAGAATTTATATTTAAGAGTCAACCGGATTTTGGCCCCAAAGGTTGGGGCCAATTTTTGGTGATAAGGGAAAGGCTTGAAAGAGGCACGGGGAGGGGGGAAAATTTCCCCAAAAGGGTCACTCAGAATATTCAAAAAAATAGCCGCAATAGACGGGGCCCGAGTTTTGGCTGACGTTGGGGCTGCAAAATGTCCCTGGGCCCGGGTTTTTTCCCCCGGTGCGGGCGAAAATTGATTTTCCGGTTTTTAGGCCTCAACGCGAAGGCACTTTTACGTTGGGGGACAATTTATTTATTCCAAACAAAGGGCTAAAAATTTCCCCATGTTGGAAGCCGCCCGTGAAGATTAATTTTTTAAAACCCAAAGGAGGGTTTTTCCCCCAGTTTTTAATTTTTTCCTTACCCCCACTGAAAAAATTTTTAGTGGAAAAAACGCCCCTTTTAAAGAAGTATTTGTTTTATTGGGAAAACGCGGTTTTAAGACCACAAAGCCCCATATTTGACCCAATTGGATTGTTAATTATTTTCCCTTTTATTACTTTCCTTTATTTTTGGGGGGGGCCCAATTTTTTTAAGGGGTTTTGTTAGGGGGTATTTAAAGTGCCGTTTTTTTCCACGCTATAGCTAGGGGACATAAGTTATCCCCTTTAAATTGAAAATTGGTGTGAATACTTTTAAAACCCCAGGATGTTTTTTTTTAAAACTAGAGGGCCCAAAGCCCCTTTGATGAACCAGAAACTGATCCATTAAAATGATGGTATATAAAGAATGGGAATTTTTTAAAAATGGCTTCTGAAGGAAAGTGCTGTTTTTTTTTTTTCCATTTGACATTGAAATTAAAATACGTTTGAAACCCCGTCAAAATTTTCTTCTATCAAAGTCAGAATCCATAAAAATTTTAAAGGGGTATGTATATGGTTAAAAAAAATAGACCTTTTCATTGAGTTTTTTGCAAACGATTTTTTTTTGCTCCCAATTAAACCCGGAAAAAGATAAAAAAAAGCCCCAACTTTTTCCCCCGGGGCCTTTTGATTTTTTGGACTTTTTGATTTTGTAGGTGGCGGGCCTTTAATAAAAAAACAAAAAATTTTTTTAATTTATTGTACAAAAAATATTCCCTTTTGAAAAACCTTTAAACTTTAAAATTTCCCAAAAAATATTTCTTAAAAAAACCTATACCCCAATGGGCTGTACCCAATGAATCCAATGAAAAGGGACGTATGCTCCCAACGCCCGGGGCCAAGGGGGCAGTATGTTAATTAAGAAGTAAACAAAAATAATTGTGAAAGGAGAAGGAAACACAATGTATGTAATGGTGTTAAAAATTAGGGAAAAACGGAAAAGGGGGAATTTTCTTTTCAAAAGTATTTTTTTTATTTTTTTCTTCCCTTGGGGTTATTTTTATTATTATTTCTCGGGCCCATTTGAAAAAAAACCCTTCACTTTATTTTTTTTCTACCCCCCAAGAAATGAAATAAAAAAAATTTTAAAAGGGCCAACCCCATTTCTCGCTAAGTCAAATACGTAAAAATTTAAGAAATTTCTTTGATACAGAATAAAAACTTTTCCCTTCCCTTTTCATGTTTTGTGCAATTTTTTTATTACTTGCTTTTATAATCACATTTTAAAACAAAAATTAGATATTTGATAAAAGTATAAACCCCAAAAGTTTTAAAATTTTGAAGTAAAACTTAAATTTCGGTTTTCCCCCGGATTTCGTTTCCCAGGGGGGGGACCTTTTTCCCTGTAATCCCCCAATTTTTAAAGTGAATGAGAGCCGAACAAAGTCCTTTTGGGAAATTATAAAAAAACCCACTGTATTATTACTAAAAATAGACTTAAACCCCGTCTGGAATTATTCCCTTGGGCCCTTTTGCATTAAACGTACTATAAAACATCCCCGGGGAAAGGCCCGGTAGAAAGTGCGTAAAAGTTGTATATAAAATTAACTTTTTAAAAAGTGTTGAAAAACTCTTTCCCGGCGGGCTTTGGGCAATGTGTTTTTGGGGTTTCCCCTCGAGGCGGAAACCCGGCGGGCCCCGGCCCAAAATGCAAAAGTACACGAAAACCCGCCCCCATTCTGTGGGCCGTTTGGAAAAAATTTTTCCAACCACAAAAAATTTCGACATGTCCCCAGCATTCTGGCCCATAGAAATTCCCCCCGAACCCGGGCAGGGCCCTTGGGCTTTGACGTTTTTAAACCCTTTAGAGGAGCCATGCTTTAAACGCGTGAGCCCTTCTTTTTTGGAAGGGGAAAAGGGGTTAAATTTTCCCCGTCACCAGCAATCCAGTGAAATTTTCCATCCGGGAATTCTTGAGCCCTTAGGGAATGCCGGGATGCAACCCCTATTTTAGTTTTTTTTTCTAGTGCAGGCGTACAATTTTTTAAATCATATTCAATTAAACAAACCCCCTGTAATTAGCCAAAATACTACAAATAGGCCCCGTGTCTCATTAATCCCAATTTGGGTTTGGGAAAATTTCCCGCCCGGAAGAGTAAAAATCTGAGATTTCCCCAAATATTACCTTTTTGGGGACAATTTTTTAAATTTTCTTTTTCCCATGATAACCCACCCAATTTTAACTTTAAGGGTTAAACCAAAAAATTATAAAAACCCATGCCCAAATTCTGTGGATGTGTGCCCCCCCCCAAAGTGTCAATACAAGGATTCAAATGAAACACCGCGCCACCCGAAAAAGGGGGCAAGGGTCATGTGGGAATCAAAACCCCAAAATAAAATTTCCCAAAAACTGGGGCCCAAACTCAAAATATTTTTAAATATGCCCTATTACAACAAAAATTACAATCCCCTTTGCGTGAATTTTTGGTGCCCCCAAATTCTCGACCCGGAAAAAAATTTATAAGTTTTGGGTTTTTTTTTATTAAAATTTCCACCCCAAATTTTAAAAAGTTCCCATTTAAAAAGTAAAAAACGGTCTAATTACCAAAAAATTACAAATAGAGGGGGACCGTATAATTTAACCATTCCCTTTAAGAAAAAGTTTTAGCATTTTTTCCAAAAAAAATAAAATATCGACTCCTAAAAAAATTAAAATTTACGAGTATAATAAAATAATATATATTATAAATTTTTATTATATATATATAAAAATTCAAAAAGTGACAAACCCCCGGGGTTTAAACCCCCCGGGGGATTTGCTGCCCCCGGGGCTATGCTCTTCCCCCAGCCTGAGCAAATTGAAACCACCAATTTAAAACTGTCAAAATTTTCCTTGGTCTATTTTTGGGCCCTTTAAACCATGTACGGCCCACCCTTAAGGGGCCCCGGCTTTTAAAAAACCCCCGGTGTAGTCATTTTTTTAAATTTTTGTTTTAAAGGGAAAAACAAAAAACAGCGTCATAGTCCCCATTTATAAACCCAAAGGTTTTAAAGATTTTTAAATAAAACCATCGCCCCAAGTAAAAAATATATTCACCCCAAAACACGAAATGTTTACAATTACCGTATTTTATAATAAACACGCATGTGAGCAATTTTTTTTAAAAACATTAAACCCCTACACCCCTTTTCACCACACATTCTTAAAGCTTATTTTTCATGGGAAAAAATCCACACATTTTCCCCAAGAAATGAAAAACTGGCCACAGAGTAGAAAAATAAACTGAAGAAAATAAACCAGTTTGGGCCTAATTGATGGGACAGAATTGCGCCCCGGTTCAAAGGTCACGCATGTTCCCAAAACCCCCCCCCGAAATAAAAACTTTCGGGGTTTTTCCGCTTAGGACAGGGTTTAATTTTAAGGGACCCCGGTGGCCCGGTTCATCGGCCTACAGTTTTTGCAATGTTGCACAAAAAAACTCAAAAGTGGGTATGCGTTTGGGCATTTTATATTTAAAAACCCTTCAAATATAAGTAGTGAAAATAGGCAGAAAAACTTACCCAGATAAAAAAAGGAAATACGTTTTTTAATTTCTTTTATATTTTTGGAAAACAGATTGTTTTTAAAAAATTTCCTTTTGGGCAAAACCCCTATTTAAATTTTCCTTTTTCCCTTTCCAGAAGATTTAGATTTGAGAGATAAGAAAAAACTTTTTAAAAACATCGTGGGAAAAAGTGAAAAAGGCAAAAATTTCCCCCCAATCAAAACCCCGCTTTGCTTTTGCTTGATGCCCAAATTAAAATTTTTTTATAGTTGGCAAAACCCAATGACCTGTTATGATGGTTAGTCTGATAAATAAAACAAAAATTAAAAAAGGGTTTGCACCCCACCGGGGTTGAACCCCGGAAACCCCCTTGATGTCTGGGGCAGTTTGCTCTCACCCCTTTTTATTATTAATTTTCCTTTAAATTTTCAAATAAAAATGGCCCCGGCCGGGGTTTGAAAAAAAAAAATATAATTTCATCCCCCAAAAATTTAATATTAAAACCCAATACCCAAACCCAAATAAAGCCACTTTGTTAGACTTTTTCCCATTTTAATTTGACACCCGTGGTTAAATCCCCGGGGGTTTAAACACTTTTTTTAAAAACCAAATAATAATATTTTTAAAATGTTAATTAAAAATGCCTTTTTAAAAGTAAAAAAAAAATTTACTGTATTTAGATTATGTTTATTTTTCAAATGGAAAGGGTTTTTTCCGCGGCTTAAACCCTTTTTTTTCTCCTATTGGGAGTTTGGTTTATGTTGTTACCCAAAAAAAAAGGGAAATTGTTGCCAAAACCCCTTCTCCCCCCCCCCACCCCCCCTTCCGCCCTAAACTTTAATTAGTACACAACGTTTTAAAAAAGGGGCGTTTACCAAAAAAAATTTTTCCCTTATTTAAAAATTTCACGTGCGGGAAATTTTGAAAGCCAGAAAATCCCATAAATGAATTTAACGCCCCCGTGGCTGGATGTATTAATAATTGTTTCATTCTGTTGGAAAAAAAATAAAAAAAAAAAAAATTGTCCCGATGGGGCTCCGAACCCAAAACATATGGTCCCTGACATATAAAAAAAAATTGATTTTTGGGTTTGCCCGGTATCCGAACAATTGCCCTGTAAGAGTGCAATAAAAAATTGACCCCCAAGAAATAGTTTTTCATAGCGCAGATCATCCCATAATGTTTAAAAAAGGTGCCCCTGCAGTAGTTCACGAGCAAAGTCATCCCCAAAATCAGAAAAAATTTTTAACAAAATTACATGACCGGGTCACTCAAAGGGGTTTAAAAAAAGCTTGTATCGCTGGGGTTGCGCCACTTGCTGGAGTAAAAAAAAGGCAAAAATAGCCCCCCCCCCCCAAAAACCTGCTTTCGTATTTCCATTGTACAGGGGGACACCCCTTTTTTAAAAATTTCCCTTAGATTTTAGGAATGCTATTTGAAGGTGATATTTACAGGGTGGGGTTGCGTACTTTTTCCAAAAAGTGCGGGTTTAAAGAAAAAAAAAAAAAATCCCCAAAAAAAAAAAAGGGAAAAATGTTAAAATATTCCCAAAAAAAGTTAAAAAATTTTTATTTAAAAAACAAGGCCCAATTTTTAAAAAAAAGTACTCAAACACACTTTTCCTTTGGGGACGTTCTTTACGGGAGTAGAATAAAAAAAAAAAAATTATAAAGATTTTCCAAAAATTTTGTGTCTTTAGATACGAGGGAAAAGTTACGAAAAAACTGAAACCCACACAAAAATTAATACAGGGGTCCAGTAGAGCCTTAAAAAAATATCTTTCAAAAAACCCGCATAAACCATTCTTTTTTTTCCCCAAAAATAAAAATATAGTAAAATTTAAAATAAAATGTTTAAAATTTTAAAATTTGAGTTGGGTTTTTAACCCGTGATGTTTGCATTTTTCATTTTGCGTCCCCGCGCCGATCCTCCGTGTTGGCGTTGAATCGAAAAAAAACCTAACATGTCGGGACGGGTGAGTTCGCCGTGCATTTGGGGTTTGAGGGACGGCAAAGGCTGCTCCTGCTAGTCGGCCGTGCGCGGCTTTGGGTTTTCTCTCTCTCTTTTCTAACCCTTTCCCGTCTCTTTCTATTGAACCCCGTTTCCCAAAAACCCCGAAAAAAACCTGTTTTTTCCAAAAAATTTTTATTAAAATTCTGTGGGAAATTTTTGGGAAAATTTGGGAATGCATAAAATGTGTCAAGAAAAAAAACCGGTGTTTAACGTTTTGGGGAATGATTTTTTCTTAAAATACTTCTCGTTCAAAGATAAAAACCCTTTTTTAAAATTTTGCCCAAATTTGGCTATTTTAGGGGAAAAAACATTCTTTTCCAATCCCACTGAGCTCCCCCCTTCCCGGGGGTTAAAAACCTTTGTGGCCCCCTTTTCCCTTGTGGAGTAAAAATTTTAAATTTAAAATTACCCAAATAGATTTAAACCGCCTACCCCCCAAAACCCCTGGGCGAAAACACTCGGCGTATCTCTGTACTGCGTCCTTTAAGTGACAAGAACAATTTACCCATCACCCATAAATTAAAACCGTGTTTTTAATTCGAAGGTAAATAAAATGCCTCCTAGATGAGGACCCAAACCCGACAAACATTTGGGAAAGGCCGGGTGGTAAAAATAAAATGTCTCTAAAAAACAAAAATATGACTTGAAATAATGGGTTTTTCCCTTTTTCCCCCTCCATGTTTTTTCCGTTTTTTCGAAAGTTTCTTTTTAAAAGGGGGGAAACTCAGATTCCCCCCGCAAAAAACAAATTTTTTATTAATGCCCAAATATATATATCTTTTGGGTAAACTATGGGTTTTAATTTTCGAAAAGTAATAAAACAAAATTCGAGTTCCCAAAGACCCGAAAAAAAAATTTTGGTAAAAACTTGGGTTTTAATTTTCGAGCTACGTCACTTTGCAAAAATCCCCTTTTAAGAAAATAATAGGGGGGAGGGATTTTTATGCCCGGTCCCTTGGGGTTTCCCAAAACCCCACACCCCCTTTTCTTTAAGTCCCCTTTTTTTGGTTTGAAAATTTGGGCCCCAAATTTGGGGCTGGGTTTTCAAAATAGCTGATTCCCAAAAAGGGAAAAAAGATTTTGGAATTCTTTATTTTTTTGCGTGTATGAGAAATATATTTGTGCAAAAGTTTCAAGATACGTTAAAATTTAACAGGAAAAATTTAAATGATAAAAAAACGCCCGAAATTTTGGGTCAATTCCTGGAAAAAAAAAAAAACCTTTTTTTAAAAAATTCGGGGAAAAATCCACAGTACAAGAAAAATTTTTTTTAAAAGTCCTTAATTTTTAGGGTTAAAAGCTGTAGTAATGTGGAAAAAAATTATTTTTGCGGGTAAATAGCCCTTTTAAACTCACTTTTCCCAATCTTTGCAGATTAAGGGTTTTTGGGGATTGAGAACGAATTTATTACGCTGGTTCCAAATGCCCGCGGGGGCCTTGTTTGTTGGGGGGCCCAATCCCTTTCTTTTTGGAGGGCAAAAAGAGAGTTTTTGTACGGATATGTGAAAAAATTTGGAAAAATTTTGCTCCCAATCAATGGCTTAGGCGGGAGTTTTTTAACTTTGACATGGACTGTTTTAAACGGGGGACTTTGGAGCGACCTAGCAAAAAAGGCAATAATAAAATTCTAAAGGTTGTTTAAAAAATTTACCCTTGGGGTTTTCCCTGGCGCTGCCCCCGTTCGATCCCCCTGCAGGTTTTGGCTTGGTCGGTTTCCCGAATTAGGGCCTTATGAAAATAAATTTAATGTGATGAGTAGGGAGGCTCTAAATACGGAATTTTTTTTTATTTTATTTTTTTAATTTAAATTTATTAAAAACATAAAAGTACAAAACCCTTTTATGATTTAAAAAAAAAATTAAAAAAAAATCCCAAAACTTTTAATTACAAAAGCTTTATTTTGAAAGGGTTTACACAATATGGGTGCAGTGACATGGCCATTTTGGGGGGTTAAAGAAGAAAGAAAAATTTTAAAGCTGGGGAAAAAATGCCCTTTCCCTTTAAGGATTTGTAAGGGATTTCCGAAGATTTATAAGATGAGGACACGAAGAAAGGAAAAAGAAAGGAGTAGGGGATTTTTTTAAATTTTAAAAGTGGGGAAAAAAGGGGTGATTTTTGATTTTCAAAACATAAGAGGATGCAAAAGGGACCGGGTTTCCAAGATATGGGTAGAAAAAAGGGACGCAGGAAACAAACAGAAAAAAAGGGGGGAGGCCCAGACTGAGGGGGGAAGAAGTTATGGGCAAGGGATTGAAAAAGAAAAAATTTAAGCTTGGGGAAAAGGGAATTAACGGGGAAAGATTTTGGGGGAAAAAACCCGAAAAAATAGGGAAAAAAAACTAGTGGGGGCCCCTGGGAAAAAAAGACAGCGGAGAGGAAGAAAAGTGAATTAGATGGCAGAGAGGAAGAAAAAAAGATGACGGGGGGAGAAGCGTCAGGCATGGGCCCCGAAAAACCCCGGGGACCCGAAAAAATGGGTGGGAACCTCCCACCCCCTCCCGACTTATTTGGGAAAGGGGGTTTCCGATTTTTAATTTAAAAATGAAAAAATAAAAAAAGTTTACCAAAACCCCTTTTAGGCCTACGGGATGACCATTACCGTTAAAGCTTGCTTTTCTAAAAATAAAGAATGAAATACAAGATTTCCATTTGCATCGAAATAAAAATTTTAAAATACGAAAAAAATTATCGAATTATTCTTAAAAAATTTCTATAATGAATTTATTAAAAATTTTTTTTGAACAAAAAAAAGGGAAAAGGCATTTTTTTATTTGAATGTTTTCAAGAAAAATTTTCGGGGTCACTGCTTGTTTAATCGTCTTAGTTCTAAAAACAGGGATAATTAATTTTACCATGACCTTTTACTGTTTGAGTGACCTTGCTGTTGAATGTTTGTTTTCGGGGATCAGAATGTATAAAAATTTAATTGTACGGTACAAAATTTTCCTATTTTTTTCCCCCCCAAATAAACTGTGTTAAAAATTGGGAAAAATTAAAAATCTCAAAATTTCTCTTGATTTCGTGAAAGAAAAAGGGGGGAAATTTTTTTTTTAAATCCAAAACGAAGCAATTAGGATAAACTTAAAATTTTGTTAAAAAAAAGTTAAGGTTATTTTTAAAAATTTTTGGATTTATATAAAAATTTTAATGATACTTAAAAATTTTGAAAATAATATAAAAATATTATTAAAAAAGAAAGGTGTTTTAAAAAAGTCAACACCACCCTATAATATGTCCTAAAAGAACGGTTTTTTTTTAAAAGAAAAAAGTTTATTTTAAAGGGGAAAATGAGAAAGGGCCACTTTAAAAACCTTTTCAAAATTAAAAATCTGTAAACCGAGTTACGATTACCAGTGCCAATAAAACTGGATGTTTTTCAAAAAAATTGACTTAAACTTTTATCCGCGTTAGAAATCAGCGATTTCCTTTTCCCAATTTAAAAATTTAACATAATCCAGTACAGAGCTTGGAATGAAGGTTTAAATTAACGGGGCCTAAATCCCCCCATGTTTTGTTTACAATTTCAGGCGGGTCCCTTTGGGTTTTTAGAAATGAAAATATTTTCCCCAGTGAGCAAAGCCCCCAAATTCCCTCAAAGTTCTTGCCCTTTTGGCCAATGACCGTAAGTTTACTCTTATAATTTATTATTTTGAAAACCTATGCATAGAAATGTAGCGAAATGAGTATAAGTATTTTTATTAAAAACACATATAATATATGTGTGGTGTTTATATCCAGACTTTCACAGTTTGAATATGCACACATTGTATTTTGGGATTCCGGGTGGTTTTTTTATTATTTCCAAAAAGTTTTCGGCAGTTCCCCGGGGGGGCCCATCTTAAAAAGTGCCTTTTTTAAAAGTAATTGGAAATTATTTGCTCAAAAATTAAACCTCCCTGGGTCCCTTATTTATTTGGAAAGAGCACTGTCTTTCAAAAAAAGTTTTTCAGATAGGGAGGGCCCAATTTGTAAAAACCCAGGTCCAGGGAGCACCTTTTGGGTCTCCAGCCAAAGCTTTTGCAAAACAAATTCATGGGGGGATTTTGAAGTTAGGAAATTCTCTTTTGAAACCTATTTTAGGGTTTGGAGGTATATCGAGGAAATAGGTGCCATAAAAAAAAACAAGGGGAGTTGGTAAAACTTTATAAAATTTCTTGTTTTATCTGAAGGGGTTAAAAGGAAAAAAATTAAATTTTCAAAAATAAAAAATAGAAAAAAGGAAAAAATGTCAAACCCATTTTTAGATTTTTCTTTTTAATCAAGAAAGAGGAGGGAGACCTTGGGGAATACCTTTCTCCCCGAAACAAAACGCATACAGATCCGATATTTAAACTTGGGACCCCAACCCCAAATTTACCCAGCAAAAGCTTGCACAGTAGTGAACCCCCTTGTTTATTAAATCAAAAAAAAATGTCGGGATGGGGGCACATGGCTGAAGAAATGTTTGGGGTTACGAAACCTTACTCTCAAACGGTTTTCCCCCAACAAAAATTGCCGAGCATTCCAAAAAAACGTCGATTTAAAACCCTGTTGATAAAATTTTCCAAAAGTTTAACCCCGTCAACTGCGTTTCGGCCTTCCGTCCAAGGAACCACTGATAAAATTAACCCGTTTACTAAAAAAAAAAAAAGAAATAAAAAAATGTTTTTACCCGGGGATGGGGAAGTTTTCATCTGTTTTTAAGTAACGCAAAAAGACCCCATTCCAAGGATTCCCAGGGTAATACAAAATTTCCGGGGAATTTGTGAAAAGCCCTTACGTAGGAAGAAAAAACCGCAAAATACCCTGTCCGAAATTCGCCGAAAATAGATTTGCGGGTTAGATTTAGGGAAAACCCAAACCTCAGCTTTTTTTCCCCAAAGATGCTTTAGGAAAAGGGGAGCACAAATTAACTTTGATGAAGCAAAAAACCCTTTAGCCAAAGGGGGAACATGAAGTGCCCCGAATCGTAAAGGGAGAGGGGGGGGGAGATGGAGAAAACGGAAACGGGACGATGCTAAAAGATTTTCCGGGCCAAATGGAAAACATTTTTTTGCAAAGGGCTGAAATTTTCCCAACAAAAGCTCTCCCCGGGGCCCATGTTTTAAGGGCCGCCAAACCTCCGACAACAAAAATTTGGGACAAGGGGGAAAAAAAATAAAACAAAAACCCCCCCGGGGCCCCCACAGTGGCGGCCCTAAGGGGGGGGGGGGGCGGGGCCAAATCCCCCCCCCCATGTTTCTTAAAAAAAAAAAAAATGATTTTTACTTTTTTATTGTGCACGCACCAAATGCACTCAAAAACCTGATTTTTAAAAATTTTTTCCCCTGGGGGCGCTTTTTAATTTAAAAACTCCCAATAAAAATAATTTTCCTTGAGGTTTCCCAGAAATAAT
>JAMZAV010007838.1:0-30623 GCA_024449915.1 Sweltsa coloradensis | reverse complement strand
GTGGGGGACCCTAGGGCTGCATGAGGACTTAATTTCGAGCAGAAAGTCAAATTACTTTTACAGGCTAACAGAAGCCTACAGTCCGTAGGCCTATCACCATCGCAGGGCATGACATGACTTGACAGTTCCCCTTGAACTGTAGGCCCCAGTATGCCCCAGTATAGCTAGGCCGCGGCCAGGCTTACATTTTATTGAATGATTAGTCAGTCTTTCAGACTGCGATTGCATCAATTTTATATTCGAATGTGCCGCCTCACGGCTTTGAATAATGAGCCACCTCACGGCTACCTAGAAGGACACTATATGTCAAAAAGGCGGTGTATAAGCAGACGAATAAATGGCCGTCCAAAAGTGATTCAGTTTTCTAAAACATACTCACCTTTATCCTCGATCATCCGAACAATCCTAATGCCAAAGTGGAAAAAACAGGGTGACAACGGTCGGATAAGGAAATAAGGGAAATATCAAAATATATTTCAAAGTATTCTGTTACATATATAAGTAAATATGGCAGAAACAAACCAGACGCCCGGTGTGCAGAACGAAAGCACATGGCGGGTCCAAGTGGACCCACCTCAAATCTTTTCTTTTCAACCCACGAATGGCCTTCGTGGGGGAAAAAGATTTGAGCGATTTGGGACGTGTTCTGGACTAGAATTTTGTGACTTCAAAGAGGCAAGTAAACACTCTTATATACACAATGGGTGATCGAGCAGAGGAGATCCTAACCTCTTTCAATCTTGCTCGGGAGGAGGAAGATGACTATGATGTTTGGTAGTACAAAAGTTTCGAGAATTATTTCATTCCTATGAGAAATAAGATATATGAAAGGGCATGTTTTCTACGGCGAAAACAACAACCAGGTGAGTCAATCGACACCTATACAACATCACTTCACACTCTATCTAAGCCCATGTGAATGGGGCAATCTAGCAGACGAAATGAAGTTGATGGCTCTCATAGTAGGCATGAGCGACCAAGACTAAGCGGACAAACTGCAATTAGATCCCAAGCTCACTTTTGATAAGGCCCTCACCCAATTTCCCGGTTATCAGAGGAAATAGCTAGGCCAAAGGGTTAGTACTACATTCTGATCCTAGTAGGCCTAGTGCTAGTAAACCAAACCCTTACCTGGATGAATCCCAATAGTAGGCCTAAGCTTTCCCACCTTTAAGAAGAAAGAAACTTCAAAGTATAAAAACGATAACAAAGGTAAAAAAGCCCACAGGGGGTATCAAAATGTAAATAACAAGGTTAACAAACTGTAGATGGTGTGGCCAACAGCCAAAACCTTTGCCGAAACCGAGGCTCATGCCCAGCAAGGATGCCAAAATGCAACAACTGCGGCATACAGGGCCACTCGCTAAGGTTTGTCGTCGTAAGAAAGTCGCAGAGGTCTAGACAACAACCAGGCTGACTGTGCCCTTTATCGGAAGCATAAAATCATCGGGATCAAACCATGGATGGTTACAATCAACGTCCACGGTAAGGAAGTAGACTTTAAGGTTGACACTGGAGCAGACGTGACGGTTTTACCAGCTACTAAACAGGTATCGAGAATATCGCACTTACAAAACCAACCAAAATACTTGTGGGCCAGTTTAAAAAGCCACGGGGATGTTTTGGGGGGTTGGCAAAGTGAATCTCAAGTTCAGAGGAAACAGTATCCACTGAAACCGTGTATGTAGTGCAAGGCCTAGATACTCCACTTCTAGGTAGACCAGCTATTACTAGCCTAAAAATCCTAGACTAGACCAATCTATCGATCCAATCGTAAAACTACGTCCAAGAAACAAATTGGAAACAAGAATTCAAAAATCTCTTCACTGGTTTGGGAAACCATCCCAGGAGACTACAAAATCAATGTAGATCCTGGAGCGACTCCAAAAGCCATTTTCACTCCTAGGTCAGTAGCCTTCCCATTGTAGGTACTTTTAAAAAAGGAATTAGATAACATGGTTAAAAATAGAGTCATAGCCGAAGTAGAAGAGGCAACCGATTGGTGTGCACCAATGGTGGTAGTGCCAAAGCCAGCAGGTGGTGTCCGATATGCGTAGATCTTACTAAACCTTAATCGTAGTGTGAAACGGGAAATACATCCAATCCCTAAGGTAGAGCATACACTAGGAAACTTGCTGGAGCAAGGTATTCTCAAACTAGACGCAAATGGGGGTTTTCTGGCAGGTTTCCGTTGGACCCAGAAATCTCAGCATCTCACGACATTCCTCTCGCCATTCGGGAGATTTAAATTTCCTAAAACTTCCATTCGGTATCTCGTCGGCCCCAGAACACTTTCCAGAGAAAGATGAACATTATACTCCAAGGTCAGAAGGAGTAGAGATCCACATGGATGACATAATCGTTGTGGGGAGACAGCCAAGAAGAACATGATCGCCGTATTGGAGCGTACTAGAGAGATTAGAAAAGATCGGATGACACTCAACGAGAAGAAAACGGTGTTTTCCGTTGAAAAAAAATCACCTTCCAAAGGTCCAAAAGGGTCAGTGCCGAGGGTATTGCGCCGGACGAGAAGAAAATATCTGCGATTGTGAACATGGAAGCACCATCGAACGTCACAGAAGTCCAGCGTTTTCTGGGAATGGTTAACTTTCTCGGGAAATACATTCCTCGGAAACCCAGAGATCCTCGACCCTATAAACAGTCTACTCTCAACAAAAACTCATTGGATATGGGGCCCACATCAAGAGGAAAACCTTCAAGAAGATCAAGACTTTGTTAAACCCGTGCACCAATACTAGCATTGTACGACCAACAAAAACAACTATTGTTTCGGCGGATGCGTCGTCATACGGGTTGGCGGGGTCTTATTACAAGAACAAGATGATGGGAAGAAGAGACCAATAGCATATGTGTCAAAATCCTTATCGGCTGCCGAAAAAAATTATGCGAATATCGAACCGGGAGGCATTGGCATTGACGTGGTCTTGCGAAAGACTCAAGGACTTCATAACCCGGGGTGTCATTCTCTATTGAGACTGACCACAAACCCCTAGCCCTTTGTTTACTTTCAAGAACTTTGATGAGATGTCCCCGAGACTACAAAGATTCCCAATGCGGAGATGAGATACAGCTACAAAATCTTCTATTCTCCCGGAAAAGATCTAGTCGTCGCAGATACGCTTCAAGAAAGCCACTTCCATGCGAAGAAACAAATGAATTAGAAGAGGAAATGTCGCGTACATACATTTGGTGAACCCGCAACATCCCAGTCACAGACACATATTTGGCAAAGATAATAGAAGAACAAAATCAAGATCCAATATGCACAGCACTCGTAGAATATACTACTAAAGGGTGGCCTCAAAGAATAAAGTAGTACCCAAACTACAGGCTTACTGGTCCGTTAAAGGGTGAGCTTTCAATTAACGATAGTTTGTTAATGAGAGGCACTCGTCTTATAATCCCGGAATCCCTTTCCAAAAACAAGTATGGAGAAAATCCACGAAGGCCACCAAGGGAATAACAAAATGTCGTGCAAGGGCTCGTGAAGCAGTGTGGTGGCCAGGAATATCCCCCTCAATTGAATTTGCAGTCAGATCATGCCCACAAATGCATTCAACATTCCAGTAACAGTCATGAGCCAATGTTGCTTCAGAGTTTCCTTCAAGGGCCCGGGATTGTTGCCATGGACCTATTCAAGTTAGAACAACAGTGGTACCCTCGCCCTAACCGACTATTACTCCGGTACTTCGAGATCGCTGAGCTCTCAAGTCTCAAATCAAGGGCAATAATCAACCATTGCAAGTCAATATTTTCACGCCACGGTATACCAGAAACGGTCCGAAGTGACAAAGGACCCCAGTTTTGGCACTTAGACTTCTCTGAGTTTAAACAGTTCACCGGAATCTTACGGGTTCAAGTTTATAAACCAGTAGTCCCCAAGTACAGCCAAAGCCAATGGATTTGCTGAAGCAGCGGTGAAAATAGCGAAACTCGATTGAAAAATCGGAAGATCCATTCCTAGCTCTTTTGGCCTATAGAACAACACCTTTAGCTAACGGGTTAAGCCCAGCCGAGCTTCTCATGAATAGAAAAAATACGTTCTACACTACCTTTGTCTCCACAACAACTGGACAAAATACGGACAAGTCGAATCTTCGGGGGAAGGAAGAGATAATAAAAGCAAAACAAAAGTCAAATTATGATCGAAGACACCGATGCCATACTCTATCGCCATTAAAACCAGGTGATGCTGTATGGATAATTGACATCGGACACACGGAAAGAGTTCTTTACTGTGCTACCGAACCAAGGTCATATGTAGTCCAGACCAATCGTGGAGCGTTCAGGAGAAACCGATGGCACCTAATACCAGAGCCATACTTCCACAGCGACGGAGAAGAATGAGAGGAAAGCTTCGAGCCGAGTAATACCCAGACGGAGGACTCGCACGAAGAGATAGCACCCCCCGGAGCCAGTTGCAGTAGCCAGCCCCTCCTACAGAAGCTCTCAAACAACTGTCTGTGGTCCTCAGCCATACCATGGTGGTCCGTATCAAACGAAGAGCGGGAGGAGAATCCGTCCTCCTATGAAGTTAGATTTATAAGAGCATAATCCTCCAGTAGATAGTTTCATTGTCATATGTAATAAAATTCTCTTCCAGAATAAAAGCATAATTAAAGTTCATACTTAAGAGGAGGATGTGTCATTAGGCTATTCGAATGTGCCGCCTCACGGCTTTGAATAATGAGCCACCTCACGGCTACCTAGAAGGACACTATATGTCAAAAAGGCGGTGTATAAGCAGACGAATAAATGGCCGTCCAAAAGTGATTCAGTTTTCTAAAACATACTCACCTTTATCCTCGATCATCCGAACAATCCTAATGCCAAAGTGGTAAAACAGCCCTAGGCCTACTTCAGGGTTTTTATTGTGAATGAATTGTGTAAGATTATTGTTTCAACGTTTTGCACAAGGTGCCCAGCCTCTAAGGTAGCGAATAAAGTTGTAGGCCCCTAGCATTGACAAAACCACTAGGCCAAGGGAAGACCTAGATCAACCAAGTAGGCCTACCCTAGGTGGTAAAAACCTATGGCTTAGGCCCTAGGGCTGCATGAGGGACTTAATTTCGAGCAGAAAGTCAAAATTACTTCTACAGGCTAACAGAAGCCTACAGTCCGTAGGCCTAGGCCTATCACCATCGCAGGGCATGACATGACTTGACAGTTCCCCTTGAACTGTAGGCCCCAGTATGCCCCAGTATAGCTAGGCCGCGGCCAGGCTTACATTTTATTGAATGATTAGTCAGTCTTTCAGACTGCGATTGCATCAATTTTATAGTGACACTGACATATAAAACAATTTAATATACTTCCATCGACTTTCACGTCATATGGAGGCAAGTTGACAGATGTCTGCCTCACAACTCCCGCAGTTTTAAGCTGTTTATTTCGCCCGACTTAATTTCCGTCACGTCTAACACATGACCTGCTTTGGCCAGTTCCAATCATTTTTAAAAAACATTTAGGTGCATTGAAGAACGCAAGCACACTTTTAAATCCGTATTTTTATGATTATATCGGGACGCTATCGGACACTGCGTATGGTAAAGGCCATGTAAAGGCCTAGTAGGAACAGTGTTGTTATTCATCAATATGGTTCGGGCAGCTGCCGCTTGTGCGCGCTGCCTGTAAATTCACTAGCGCCATCAGTGGCTATTCACCCTGCCTATATCTACATGACCAAAACGGTTTTTGGATATGTTTGGCTTGTTTATCCGTAGCATATCTCTTTATGTATTCAATGAGTCCTTACATTTTATGTTCCGACAAATACATCCCGAGATAATGTATTTGAAGCGACGGCATGTGTAAATGAATAAAATATGCATCGAGTATTTGATCTTGATGTTTGAAACACATTTCGTCGAGGCACAATAATTGATAAAATAATTATGTATCTGGTATCAATCGATTCGTTATGAAACGTACTTTAACAATTTTGATGAGGTACCCGTCGCAAAAAACAAGATGGCCGCCGAAAAAAAACTTTGTATGTTATACATTTTCTAAGGTAATTGACAGACCAATTTCAAAGGTAACGTTGGAAAGGTAACTTAAGTAGCAAAAAAAACTTGCTATTTTCACGAAACTTAAATATTTACTGAGGTTATCTTGTTGTAGGAATCTATGACGCTGTTATGTTGGTACCATAAACATAAATTAAAAAAAGTTCCTCCTCCGGGAATTGAACCCGGGACCGGCTGGAAACAGTATGACATTGACAGCCTAGATCCCGGGTGTTTCTAATGCTAATTATTCACATCATCATCCATCCCAGCCCAGATCCGATCAGTAGCGTACACATAATACACAGAATAGTACACAGAATGGCTGATGCAAATCATGCTGAAGAAGAATTTCGTCTACTAGGAGATGTGCTCAAGCAGAATGGTTTTCCAAATAGAATCATTCAAAAGGCCCTCAGACGACAAACTAACTCGGAAAAAGATGTAGGTACAGTAAAAGAAGAACCACTTGCAACTGCATAATATTTGCCTTATGTAATAAGAGAAACGGACCGAATAGGAAAAATTCTTGCTAAACAAAACATAAAAACACCGACAGAAAGATAGGAGAGTTGTTAAGAACTAAGGACCACATCCGCCTAGAAGGTAGTGGCTTGTATGAAATTCCATGTGGGAATTGTGACAGGTGCTAAGAGGGTCAAACATGAAGGAACATGTTTCAACGTCAACAGGAACACAGGCTAGCTGTGTTTGTTAGTTTGTCGTCTGAGGGCCTTTTGAATGATTCTATTTGGAAAACCATTCTGCTTGTGCACATCTCCTAGTAAACGAAATTCTTCTTTATCAGCATCAGCTATTCTGTGTACTATTCTGTGTATTATGTGTACGCTACTGATCGGATCTGGGCTGGGATGGATGATGATGTGAATAATTAGAATTAGAAACACCCGGGATCTAGGCTGTCAATGTCATACTGTTTCCAGCTGGTCCCGGGTTCGATTTCCGGTGGAGGAACTTTTTTAATTTATGTCTATGGTACCATCATAACAGCGTCATAGTTTCCTACAACAAGATAACCTCAGTAAATATTTAAATTTCGTGAAAATAGCAAGTTTATAATTTTTTACTAATTTAGTTACCTTTCCAACGGTACCTTTGAAATTGGTCTGTCAATTACCTTAGAAAATATACTAGAAAAACGCTTAAGTCCCGCTGCGTTGAAGGATGAGCTTTTTATAGTTTTTAGTTTGCGTGGCATATCTTTACTTTTGCAAGTGCTTTGTATTGTTGCCTACGCATTTAAGTGATTGTTGTCAAGTTTCTATTGTTCCTTGTCAATTGGTATTATTTACCTTAAAAAACTTATATTAAAAGCTTTATTTCTATAGATTCTGGCTAACTTTTTCAACTTTTTCTTTTAAAAAGCAATACACCACCATAACCTTAATGTCCATGTGAAATATGAACGTTTTAGCCCCACCCGTTTGGTCAGAATCGGCCCAAATGTCACGAAAATATCGCACTAAAAATCGATAAAAATCGTAAAAGTACGACAATCATGAGAAATATTTCTTCGATTGTACCCAAAAACGTAGCAAGTCTAAGTTCAGAGATTTCGAAGGTCCTGTCAAATTTTCATTAAGATCGCATATGCCGTTTGCCCGGTAGAGAGCGAACAGACAAAAATTAAAAAAAAAAAAAAAACACCCGAGCTAAATTTTTTGGGGGGGTCAGTGAAATTGAAGTCTTCGCTTCACTCGCTACGCTCATCCAATAACTTACAAAGTTTTTTTTTAGGCGGCCATCTTGTTTTTTGCGACGGGTACCTCATCAAAATTGTTAAAGTACGTTTCATAACGAATCGATTGATACCAGATACATAATTATTTTATCAATTATTGCGCCTGGACGAAATGTGTTTCAAACATCAAGATCAACTCGATGCATATATTATTCATTTACACATGCCGTCGCTTCAAATACATTATCTCGGGATGTATTTGTCGGAACATAAAATGTAAGGACTCATTGAATACATAAAGAGATATGCTACGGATAAACAAGCCAAACATATCCAAAATCCGTTTTGGTCATGTAGATATATGCGCCATAAGATCCATAACGATGACGAGTGTGGTAAATAATTTTAGTTTTTGTAACATAACCTCACTAAATATTAAAGTTTCAACAAAATGGTAAATATATAGTTTATTCGTCATTTAATTACCTTTTCAACGGTATACGTGAATTAAAAATCGGGTATATACTTTAAATGATATGCAAATCAAAAGGTTCATTGGCGGCGGCCATCTTGTTTTTTGCCATGGGAAGAGCTCAGTAAAAAATCGAAATTTTTCCCATCAAAATTGTTAAATCACGGTTCATAACGAATCGATTGATACCCCAAACATAGTTGTTTCACCTATTGTGCTCTGAAAAAATCGTTGAAATTACTAAAAATTCAAACCAAACATAACCTCAAAAAAATTAAACTTTCTGGAAAATTGTTGGTATGTCGTTTGTAGTTCTTTATATTACCTTTTGAACGGTACCATTTCAATTGAAATCGGCGAAATACTTTCAAAGATATTTTAGTTAAATTTTCAATGACGGCCGCCATCTTGTTTTTGCCCAGGGAAGGTCTCAGTAAAAAAATCGAAATTTACTTAATCAAAATTGTTTAAGTTCGGTTCATAACGAATCGATTGATACCAAATATCTAATTGTTTCACCAATTGTGTCTCGACAAAATGTAATGAACATAAAGATCACACAGTAGTAGCATATATTCATCTACACATGCCATCGCTTCAATTAAATAAACTCTGGCTATAATTGTCAGAAAATTAAATGCATGGATTCATTAAAAACCCCAAATAAATAATCCACCAAAAATGCAACTTGAGAAATGTAAAACCTTTTTACCTAGTAAATATCGTTCCATAACGAGAAGTGTAAAGTAAAACAGTTAAGGTTTTTGTAAACATAAGCTCAAACAAATTGAATTTTCGTGAAAATTTGTAAACATTTATTTAAATTTCTATCATTTACCTTTCGAATGGTACCTTTGAAATTGAAATCGGTCAAATATTTACGAAGATACGCTAGTTTAAAATTCGAAAGCGGCGGCCATCTTGTTTTAGATATGGCCGGTCTCAGCCAAAAAATCAAGACTCTCACCATCGAAATTGTTTATCTATGGATCAATACGAATCGATTGATACCACATACATAGCTCTTTCACCGTTTCGGCTACGGAATTACCTATGCTCCCCTACTATTACTTTAAGGCTTTGTGGACCGAAGCATATAAAAAATGTACACATATGTAACTAATGATTAAAAAAAAAAAAATATTTTTATCATTATTATTATTATTTTTATTCACATGTTTCCACATCTCGGTACAAACCGGTACAAGTAAATGCAATGTATTGCGGACTATGTCAAGCAATACATTTGCCTTTAATAATAACAAAACATTCATATTCAAAACTTATCTAAAATCTATACAGTATTTAACATAACATTCAAATCAAAAACTAATCTTAATCTTTACAAAATATACAACATAAAATGGTTTTATAAAACATTGTCATTGAGGAATTTTCGGACTATATGGCATGTACAAATTACAACCGCTTTCTGCATTTTGATGAATAAATTCTTGTTAATGTCCAGTTGGTGTAAACTATTGTGTAGGTTGTGTGGTATAACTGCCGTGGCTGACACAATAATTGGTATTGTAGTGACTTGATCTTGTTTCCACATTTTCTTTATTTCTTGTCCTAAGTCAAAGTAGCGGCTAACTTTTCTGTCCCACGTTGTTTCAATATTTTGACTTAGTGGAATTGCTACATCAATAATAAATGTTTGCTTTTTTGATTTATCCGTTAAAATGATATCAGGCCTATTATGTTGTATCGTCTTATCTGTAAAAACTGCCCGATCATAATAAAGTTTCCAATCACAATTTCCTAATACTTTTTCAGGTTGGTACTTGTAGTATGGTACCGGTACGATGTTCTCCAGTAACGAACACTTTTGGGCCAGATGTTGGTGAATTATGTTGGCAACTTGATTATGTCTGTGCAAATAGTCTGACTGGGCTAGAAGTTTACATCCCGATATTACATGATCTATGGTCTCATTGGTCAAGTGGCACTTTTTTCGTTTATCATCCAGAATTGTCTTGTCTTTAATGATGTGCTTCTTGTAATTTCGTGTAGCAATTACTTGATCCTGTATGGCCATGAAAAATCCCTCTGTTTCTCCGAATAAATCGCCTACTTGTAACCATTTATTAGATGCATCAATGTCTACATAATCACGATGCAATTCTGTGTGATGTCTCCCATGTAGTATCTTAAGTTTCCACATTTTTTCTTTCATATCATCACTTATGAGATTGTCTGCAAAATTGTCATCTTTATGCAGATCTAATGGTGTGAGGTTGACATCCGCTTGCACTACAGCTGTATGTAATCGCGCAAAGTACTTTTACTATAGAAGTATTCCCTTAACAAATTGATTTGCTTAATACGTGCGTTATTTAAATCAGTTATCCCTCTTCCACCACGTAACCTAGACAATGTCGTCCGTTCGACCGCCGCTCTGGGGTGATGAAGTCGGTATTCTGTTAGAAGAGTTCTTATTTTTCGATTAATTGCTTGCATCTCAGTTTGTGTCCAGGTTAAAATACCGAAAGAATACATTAAAACTGGTACTGCATAAGTATTAATTGCTTTCACTTTATTTTTCCCGTTTAAATTTGATGTCAGTATTTCTTTCACTCTCTTCACAAAAGTATCTTTAAGCTTGTTCTTCGCTTCCGCTTGATGAATCTGTTCAGCTTGTAAAGGTATTTATACACCTCACCTTCTTCCATTCCTTCAATAACAATTTCACCCGATAGTTGAACACCATGTGAAGCTTGAACTTTTCCCTTATTGACACATAATATTTTACACTTTTCTAATCCAAATTCCATTTGAATATCTTGGCTAAACAAATGTGTGATTTGTAATAGATGATTGAGTTGTGCATCTGTAATCGCATATAGTTTGATATCATCCATGTACATTAAATGAGACAGTACAAATAGTGTATTACCACTTTCTTTGATTTTGAATACTTATTTTGATTTATTTAGCAAGTTTTATAATGGATTTAACGCCATGCAGAACCAGAGTGGGCTTAATGAGTCACCTTGAAATATTCCACGTGCAATTTTTAGTTCACCAATTGACAAAGTTTTCTCTGGCAATTTTATATTTAACGTTGTTCTCCATGTGTTCATAGCGTTCTTCAAAAACTGTATTAATATTGGATCTTTTTTATATATTTCCAATACATGTAAAAGCCATGAATGAGGCACAGAGTCATACGCCTTTTTGTAGTCAATATATGCAGTATGAATATTCCTTTTGGACACATGTGTTTGTCTCATAACCAAAGAATCTATAACCAACTGTTCCTTACAACCTTGGGAATACTTTTTACAGCCCTTTTGTTCCTCTGATAATATATGTTCTTCTTCACAATGCTGGTAAATTTTGTTTGCAATACAAGATGTAAGTAATTTGTACACAGTTGGTAGGCATGTTATTGGTCTATAGTGAGCTGGATTTTGTGTATCTGCATTCTTTGGTTTAAGTAACGTCTTTCCTTTTGTAAAATATAAAGGAATGGCTTCATCTCCTTTCACTAATGCTGTAAAATATTTTGCTTGATCTTCATGCAAAGGGGTGAATCTTTTATACCAAAAGTTATGGATGTTATCAACTCCGGGAGTTTTCCAGTTATGTGCTCCATGTAATACTAGATTCAGTTCTTCGAGAGAAATGCTATTGAAGGACATTTCATTAACTTGCTCCATATCTTGGGTTTCTTCGACAATCCATGCTGCATTTCTGTTGTGCTCTACAGGTCTACTCCAGATATCTGACCAGAAATTTGTTATATCTTGCTCTGATGGTGTACCGTTATCAATTGGTGTAAGTCCATTTTGCAACTGTCGATAGAAATACTTTTCATTGTGCTGAAACATTTCATTTTGTTGTTTTCTACTTGTACATAACCTGTACCTTTTCAGTCTCTTTGAAAGCGCACTAAGCTTTTGTTTTAATGTGTCCGTGTAATCAATTAAAGATACATTCTCATTTTCGTGCCTAGTGTGAATTATCATTCTACGAAATATACTATTTACATGGCGCATTAAATTTTTAGCCCTATTACCATAAGAGTATTGTGTTAAACGTCCGAGATCTCTTCTGAGACTCTCAATTCTGGCCACTAACCTTTGTTCCCACTTCGGCTTTTTCCTAACTCCTCGTACAGTGTTATCTGTACTTTCTCTTAACTTCATTCCTAATTGCCATATTACTGCAACCGCACCACAGTAAACAAATGTATGTAATGTCCCAAACTTAGATTGCATATTTTGTTCCCATCGTTCTTCCAACACATTATTCATTTCGTTGACAATGGTACTATTATGTAATGAATTTCTAATTTTTGGTATTTGTGGTCTTTCTGTAGGACACATTACCGCAAACTTTTGTCTGGCGTCATCAAATTTAAGTTGGAGTTCTTTCTGCAATGTACTCATCACATTCTGAGTGGGCTGAATAAGTGTCGTTGGGGTATTTGTGGTTCTATGTGTGGTTCTATTTGTGCCTGGACTTCATTTTGAGAGTTTTCCAATGAACCTACACCATCTTCATTATCCTCATCCTGCTCGCGGTTCTCAATAATTTATCTGCCATTTATAGATAAATGCAACTCTTCAGCTACTTCCTGTCTTATTTGCTGTATAATGTTGTTCGGTATAAGGTTATTTTTAAGAATTACCCTTCGTTGATCTGCTATTCGTTGTTCCGCAGCAACAATATCAGGGAAGTCTGCGGTGAATGCTCGATGTAATAAAAATCTGTATCCTGTTGTATTCGTTTCTAGGCGTGTAATCCTTAGATAATTACGTATTATACTGGAATTCATTGGTATTGTCCATTTAATACGTAATCGTGGTTTACCAGCTTTGGTGGTTAACTGCACATTGTCAGGTAAAACATCCATTGGCTGTGCCATATTTCGATCTACAATATTTTCAACTTCTTTCTAACATCCTTGGATTTGTTCTTAAAGATATTTAACTTTTAATCTTCGGGGTAGCCGTGTTTCCGCTCTTCCAAAGATCTCAACAACATCAACACCACGTTACCCCATTCGAGCATGTAATATCTTCTAGCAAAGCACTTCATATCGCGTTACCATGGATTCGCCGTCATTTTAATTAGGCCTAATGGTTCCTCAAATGTCATATTTATATAGTTTTTAAATGTATAAAATCTTGTATAAAACGTGTAGGTACTTACCCACTAACGATACCACTTATAGAAAACTGTCAATACTATAAACTCTTACTGTATAAACACAAAATTCTATTTAAATACCACATTACAACGATTTTAAAAGTCTTATTGACCACAAGCCTTCAACTCGAGCCAAAAGTGCAGAAATTTACCAGTTACCACCCTTTAACAATAACTATGGCTCACTAGAGCTCACTTTCACGCTTTGTGCCACTTTGTGTCGTATTATTATTATTATTAGTTATTATTATTATTATTATTATTATTATTATTATTATTATTATTATTATTATTATTATTATTATACGAATGAGATGTAATAGCATTAATAATTATGTAACCCACTGATGAGCCATTTGGCTTAGTGGGAGGAAATGTATGTGAATATTGTTACAATTTAGTTTTTTTTTTGCTTCAATAAATAAAAAAAAAAAAAAAAAAAAAATTATTATTATTATTATTCTTATTCTTATTCTTATTCTTATTCTTATTCTTATTCTTATTATTATTATTATTATTATTATTATTATTATTATTATTATTATTATTATTATTATTATTATTATTATTATTATTATTATTATTAGGTAATTGAGGTAATTGCTCACGATTTTAATTGTTTGCACAGAACGCTGGCAAAGATTTGTTTATATGTTCATGCCAGACAAAAATTACTTCATGTCACAGCCATCCCTATTTAGGTCTTGAAATAGATCGAAGATATTGCTGGGATATTCAAATAGGGAAACTATGCAATAGACTAAGATCTTGTGCTTATCAGCTTTACGCCGTAAAATATATCTTATCATTTAAATACCGTAAAATGGTATATATTGCTCTAGCTGAGTCAGTTTTATCGTACGGTATATCGGCTTGGGGTAATGCGTCTTACTAAAATTTAATATCATTTCAAAATAAAATTATAAAAATGATGAATGAAAGAGAAATCGTTGATGAAAGATGTGTCTCGGATTGTATTTACTATTTGATGTTTTGCCAGTTAGGAAAATCTTTGTTTATAAGCTGTTATTAAAGCATTACTTTGACAAAAAATATAAAATTCTTATTGACCACAAGCCTTCAACTCGAGCCATAAGTGCAGAAATTTACCAGTGGCCACCCTTTAACAATAACTATGGGAAGAGATCGTTAAGCTACTCTGTACCTTTATATTTTAATAAGATTCTTCCAGAAATTAAAGAATTAGATTCATTTAGAGATATAAAAATTAAATTAAAGACATATTTGCTTCAAAACAATATTATAGTTGAGTGAGGAAATTGTGGTTATGTGATTTTTATATTTTATGTTTTTCAGGTATTTATCAATTTTCTTCTATTCTGTTCATTCATAAATTTACTCATAATGTCAAACTTTATATAATTATCACATTGTTTAGACTCACATGTCGGTAATTTCAATAAATCAAATTTCAATTATATTAGGTTAAGTGTTCAGAAGTGAATAAATCCTTATCTTTAATAAACATAGTTCCACAGAAGCTGCATGCGCAGTTTGTGGAAGGTCGAATGTATGAAATATGTAAGGTTATGAAAGAAAGAAATGTATCTACAATAATAATATCAAATAAATAATAATAAATAAATAAATATATATTATTATTATTATTATTATTTGCTTTCATGAGATATTACCTTTCCTACACAGCCATTCCTTGTCCCGGTATTAACAAAAATGGTCTTATGTAAATCAATCCAGAAATAACAAATCCATCGCAGCGTTTTTTTTCTTAATATTCTAATTTCTGGATTGATTTTCATAAAATTTATTACACCTACGGGAGTATTTCCCAATTAATGAAATTGAGAAAAATGGTCTATTTTATTACACAGTCATTTGAGATACAAAGTTGCCTTAAAATGCGTTTTAGGCCATCAAATATATCTAATGTGCTCAAACATTTTACGCCTTCGGCGAAGATGATTCCGGCGGCTGGGGCTTCGCCCCAGACCCCAGCTGTACCACGCAACCTCGTATTTTCTCCCGGATTGACCTCAATCAAAGGTGGCAACCCTAGACTGGGGCAACTGTCATGGTGTGGGACTCTCATTTGCTGATATAGTTAACCTTTTTGCCGCTAGAGCGCTCCTGCATGAAGTTTGGCGAATAAGTACACCTAGAAATATACAGTAACTAATATTGCCAACAAATTGTGTCTGAATTATCTGAATTAATCTGTTATAATTATATTGGGTGCATACTTGAACATAACTAATATTTTATTCTATTTGTGATACAATGTACCTCTGTTCGTGTTAACTGCGTACATGCATGGTACTTTAAATGGAAGGATTGAAAGAATAACGGTAAATTACGAGCATTTAAATCAATTACTTATATGAATGCCACTTTTATTGGAGGAGTATTGCAGTAAGGTTCCAAGAAAGTGTATATGTTTAAGTTAATTACATGCAATTGTATAAAACTTTGATTAAAGGTAGTTAAATAAGGGTGCAATATGTCCTACTTTAATGGGAAGTAGTAAAAGAAAGGTTTCAAGGTGCCCATATATATGTGAATTTTAAATTTATATCGTCTGCCTCCCAACAGATTATTAATTCTTATGTCATTTCTCATTATGTAACACCACAATGAGAACCCTCCTATCTGTTAAAGGACCCCATGACACAACACGTTGACCGACGTTCCACACTCAGCCACTGGTTGGCGTAAGTCCTAAAAATGTGGCCACAACCTCTATATTGTCGAATATACTGGCAAAATGGACTTACGAAAGAAAGTATAAGCTGAACTATAGTTGAAGGGAAAATCGATCACTTTTCTTTTGCAATTTTTGCGATTTTGAAAACTTTGTGATGCAAAACTGTTTAACCGAAATAAACTGAAACGTAACTGAAAACTGAAATTCCAAATTTCGGTTTACGGTTCGGTATAACGGCTTTCGGTTCAGGAAAAATATCGTTTTTTTTAAATTTTGGTTCGAACCGATATGATGCACTGTTCGTAGCACTATACCAAATATAGGAGTGCAAGATTATGCATTTTGGGTGCAATAAATAACCAGTTTTGTTTTAAAACATCAGTTTTGTTGCATGGGGGGGGGGGGGGATTAATTTTTTCAAACGCGAAAGGAAGGGGGTGAATAATTGAGCAATCCGGATGCAATAATTTCATAAACGTTTTGTTGTGAGCCTGCAGACGAGAAGTTGACTAGCCCGCAATACACGTTTGAGGAAAACCGCGGAAGATACCTACGGTCAGGATTGCGGGTCTCGACGAGATTCGAACCTATGCCCTCCCGAAGCATTAACGAAAAAATAGAATATTCCTATACCCAGCAATCTGGTTTAATTAAAATAGTAGTCCGAAAAAGGACAATTATAAAGGGAACTGGACAAAAAATACTGGCCCCGTTCTTCAGAAAGAAACAAAGATAGATAGATGGTGAGTTTGCAGTCAGTTAAATTCTGGCTTCCGAATGTAAAGCCAAATGATTTTTACAGCAGTTTATAAAGCTCCACACGTAAAGTTAGAGAATTTTCAGATTGTTTTGATAGTTTAGTAAATAATTTAAAATCGGAAGCTAATGAATTGTTTTTTCTAGGTGATTTCAACATTGATTTGAGTAAGAAGACATTACCAGTAATAATTTCAAAATTTCTTACTAGATCACATGGATTGGTACAATTGATAAAGTCTGTTACTAGGGTTAATAATAGGTCAGCTTTTTTAATTGATCAGTGTTATGCAAATAAACAATGAAAATATTATTCAGTCAGGTATTCTAAGTGTAGGATTAAGTGATCATGAATTAATTTATTGTGTTCGTAAGATTAATAAGCAAAAATTTCTTCCTAAATTTGTAAATACTAGAAATTATAAGAATGTTGATTGGAAGCAAGTAGATGAAGATATCTTAAGTGGTCCCATTGACCAAATTGGTGTGGGCGGTAAGTGCAGATGATAAATTAGAAATGTTTGTAAAAGTAGTCGTAGAACCTTTAAAATGAGCATGCACACCCCTTGAAATTAAGAATTAAAGGTAAGCCAGCCCATGGTTAACAGCAGAGATTAGGAAATCCATGCATAGGAGAGACCACTTGCGCAAAGAATTTAGAATTTTTAGAAGGCAGTCAACGTGGGAGGAATACAAGAAAGTTAGAAATAAGGTAAATAATCAGATTCGTTTTTCTAAGCGTGAGCATTTTAAGTCTTCTTTTGATAATGATATTTCTTCAAAATCTTTATGGTCAGTTTATAATAAGTTGACAGGTAACAAAGAGAAAAAAGAGTGTAGCATAGCCTCATTGACAGAGAATGGGGTATCCTACACGTCTAATCCAGATATGTGGTGTTTGTTACAAAAAAGTTTTGTTGTGAACGATGTAGATTTTTCCAGTGAAATTGGTAAGTTTAAAGATTTAAATAGAAGAGAAGCAGAGAATCTCCCGCATACAAAAGTAACTAATGAAAAAGTCATTTCAGCAATTAAACGCCTTAAAATTAGAAGCTCCACAACAATTCAAGAGATTCCATGCATAGTATTTAAGAAATGCGCATCAATAGTCGGATTATTAGCGTATCTAATTTCCCATTTCTTTCTTGTAGGTGATTTCCCAACACAGCTGAAATTGGCAAGGGTAACGCCTATTTATAAGGGTAAAGGTAAAAAGAGTGATAGGAATTCTTATCGACCTATATCAACTCTTACAATTGTAGGGAAAATTATTGAAAATATTTTACACAAGAGGTTATTACATGAAGTGGATGCATCTAAAGGTTTAAGTGCAAACCAGCATGGTTTCAGGAAAGGTAGGTCAACGCAAAGTGCCCTTCTAGCATTTACAGATTTTATCTATAAATGGATTGATAAACGTAATGGTAAGGTTGGAGCTGTCTTTGTTGATCTTAGGAAAGCATTCGATTCAGTACCTTTTTTACCTCTTTTAATAAAATTAAAAACCAGGTATAACGTAAGTCCTTATTTGTTATCAATTTTGGCGGATTATTTTTTAAATAGAAAAATGTTTATAAATCTTGCAAAATATAGTTCAAAAGTATTCAATATATTTTGTGGAGTACCCCAAGGATCAATATTAGGACCCCTGTTATTTATTCTTTATATAGATGATATATTCACTATAATGGGAGGCATCAATTATATCTTATATGCTGATGACTTGGTCTTTTATTTAGAAGGTGTGGATGTCGAAGAGATCGTAAGACGTCTTCAAGAAGTTCTAAAGAGGATGGATGATTGGTTTAAAACTCAGGAACTTGATATTAATTATAGCAAAACAAATTTTTTGATTTTTCATAAGGCTAATGATAGAAGCATGAATGATATTCATTTGACGTTAAATTGTAATGGTAAGTTAATTTCTAGAGTGTATGAATTTAAATATCTTGGAGTTTTCTTAGATTGTAATTTAAATTTTAAGAAACATTATGAATGAGTGTAATAAAGTATCATCAGCAATTGGAATTATAAGTAGAATGAAGAGGTTTGTAACCGAGAGAATGTTGAGGTTACTTGTAGATTGTTATATTCTCTCTGTTATTGATTATTGCTTAGTGGTTTGGGCAGTAAGACCTTCTACTGAGTATGTTGTACTCCAGAAGAGAATTGACCATCTGTTTGATTCATTTCCCTTGAGCCAAGATTTGCAGTCTGATTGTTTCACGATTGAGGAGAGGATGAAGTATAGCGTGCTGGTAAATACATACAAAGTATTGAAAGGTATGTTTTTAAGTTTTCCACCCAATATTTTTAAAATTGTTGATCGTGATAGAAATTCTACTTTAATAAACTCATTGGAAGTTCCTAGATTAAATTCTGAAGCATTTAGAAAGTCATTTATGTACAGAGGCGTATCCTATTGGAATTCAATTTCTTATGATATTAGAAGCCAGTTTACTGATCTAGGAATTGTAGGCCTAAAATTTAAAAGTAAAATTGAAGCAATGATAATGAATCAAAAAGCAAAGAATTGATTTTTACTATTTATTTGTAGGTTATTGTCTGTGTGTTTGTGTAATGTTAATTTACCCTTCATAAGCTCTTATAATTGATTTGCTTTTCTCTTTGTTTGTTCATTATTGCTTTGATTATGATATAAACAATGTATTTTCAACTATATTTTTCTGCCTAGATTGTCTGGTTGCCGCCCACTGATGGAGCTTGCAACTTGATTTAGGTGTCCTGTATCATTGCTGTGATCAGTTTGACATGAAATTTTTTAAATAATTATATATCTGATATAATTATATATATGAGTCAAGACAAAAATGAAGATTGAACCCAAGAATAAAGATTTCGCGTTCGGTGGTTTCTTCCGCGAAAGTTTGATTATACTCCCTGATTTGCTGTTCCTGATTTTTGGCAAACCTCATATTCGTTTGAGTGGGATCGTCTAATAAATCAGTTTTTTCTTTTCGTTTTTCTTTTTTAATGTTTTTTTTTTTCTTTTTCTTTTCTTTTCATTCTCCTCCCTTTTTTATATTTGATTCATTCATTAAATGCATATTATATCATTCAATTTGTTACCAAAATTCTTGTGTTTAATGCATTGTTGTTGTAATGCTACTATTTCAAATATTTACGAAAATGTAATTTATTGTTGTTTCTGCATCTATGTAATTAGATTTATTTAGTTGTCCTCCTTTGTAAATCAGTTTTTATAACTGAATAGGATAGACGTTAAATAAATAATAATAAATAAATAAATAAATAAATAAAGTTCAGTTCTTGTTTTTCAATGAAACGTACACCCGGTATCAGAAGTAAATCAAGGGCTGGGTATTGTAGATAACGATACCCCTTGATTTACTTCTGACGCCGGGTGTACATGTCCTCTAAAAAGTGGTGGGGGGAAACTTAATTCCTCGTAGATGCTGTTGACGTTTTGACTCCACAATTCATGTAAGCAACCCAACTATAACCAATCACAACCAATCAACGAACCAACCAGCAAGCAGTCTCAACCTCTCCATGGAGAGTAACGTAAGGCCAATAGCGCATGTTTTGACAAAGACTTCGAAAAAATGCAATTTCAAATTTTTGAATACTTTTTCTTTTATTTATTTTGTGTGTTTTAAAACGTTTTTTTTTTCTTCTAGAACTCTGTTGTTTTGAGTCAAAGCTTCTTGATGATCTTGTGCATCTTCTTGTTTCCTAAAGACCAACACAAAATCGAAAGAACTTTTCATCTTCCAAGAAGCAGACCAGACAATTTTAGTTACTCGACTACTTTATCGGATTCAACATATGCCTTACAACCAACTTCTGGCTATCCATGTGTTACATCAGGGGTTGGCAACAGGCGGCCCGCGAGCCTTATTTTGTTACTCTCTATAACGTTTAGTTTAGTTTTCTCCTATTATATATCACAAACAGGTTCCACCAATTACATGTGATTAAATACAGCACCGAATTTAATATTAAACATAACAATTGACTCAGAACACCAATGTTCAATCTCATGGCGATGTCGAAAGTTCCGCAAGTAAATAACACAGAGAACAGGGGCACAAGCATAGCAAGTGTTCAAGAAACAAAGACTAAACCATTAAAAACTTATCCCCTATTAATACTAAACAATTCTTTCTTAAGTTAACCCTTTTTCCCGCCCAGCGGTGCTATGTGGTTCCATAACGTTTTTAAATTTTAATCCGGGAAAATAATAATTTTTTTTAATTATACCCCATTTTTTTTTGCAAATAATAAATAAATACATTTTTACATGCAAAATTGAAAATATGCAAAATATTTTTTAAAAATTTGAATTTGTGCTTAAAATGAATTTTTAAAATAAAAAAGCAATATTTACCAATTTAAAAAATAGTAATGACACCAAAAATTATTAAAAAAAGACTACAAATTGAATTAATTGCCTAAAATGACTTAATTCAGACAAAAAACTTGGGTCTAAAAAGATTCCCGTAAGATAAAATAGTGCATCAGTTCTGTTGGTTGGTGTTCTGTTGGTGGTTGGTCAGAAATTGGTAGGATTAATAAGCAAAACTGTTTTTTGTTCATCTTCAAATAAACATTTTCTAGTTAAAACATATACTAAAAATCTAACTTCATATCGTTGGTTGGATGAGCGTAGCGAGCGGTAGCGAGCGAAGCGAAGATTCAATTTCACTACACGGGAGAAAAAAATCCGTAATGTTTTTTTTTTTTTTTTTCTTTTGCATTTTTGTGTTTGTTAACACGATTCCGGCTAAACCAATACCCCGTTTGCGATAAATTTTATGGAGGCCTTCGAAATCTCTGAACTTAGAACTGCCACGTTTTTGAGCGCAATCGGAAAATTTTTCTTATAAAAAACGCAATTTTACGATTCTTTTCGATTTTAAAAAAATTCTTCGACTTAGAACACTTACATGCTTTATCCGATTGTAATGATTTTTTAACAGAACCTTAATTTTATGAATAATGATATTCGTGTAAAATTTTGAGCCTAATCAAAAAATTTATTTCTCATGAAATCGAAATTTTACGGGTTTTTTCCTTTTTTAAAACAATTCTTGGACTATAAACACCTACTGCTTTATCCTATGTAATGATTTTTTTATAGAACCTTAATTTCATCAATTAATATACTCGTGTAAAATTTGAGCGCAATCGAATAATTATTTCTTATGAAATTGCAATTTTACGATTTTTTTTTTTTTTTTTAAAATTACGAAAAAATTACGATTTATTAAAAAAGTTAAGTTTATTTTTTAATTTCTTTTCATTTCATTTTAAAAAAATCTTCGACTTAGTAATGATTTTTTCACAGAACAACAGAAAATCCGCGTAACAAATGCAGCTCAATGCACCAATTACGCTCATCCAAAAACGCGGGGGGGACTTAAGCGTTTTCCTAGTAATTTGAAATATTGCGAAAAAACATTACGTCAGAAATAAACCTATTTAACAAGAGGTGCGATGTTGAAACGTGAACAGAGATTAAAGTAATCGATTCTATGAAACTCAATTCCCTTTTTCCAGCACAGCCACTTCACAATCTCTGCTGCACCTTTTTAACCTGAGCTACTTTCCCTTCCCCAGGGTTACAGATTACATTTCCATATTCAAGGATGGAGCGTACAAGTAAACATACACACTTACTTTGATTTAGGTGAAACTCATTTAACAAATTTTTTTTAATAAATGATTGCATTGAAAAAAAAGTTATATAGGCCGCATCGCAAACGCTTTTTCCAGTCGCTTTGATGGATGAGCTTTTTTTTTAAATATTTCGTCCAATGATGACGTTTTTTGGTGGATATAGTACTTGATATTAATTGTTGATTATACACCTTTTAAAAGGCTAATTTTAAAAACCCTTTATTGCTATGAATTTTTGCCCAAATTTTTTTTAAACTTTTTCTTTAAAAAAGACACTACATCACCATAATCTTTATGTCAATGTAAAATAGAACGTTGTACCCCCACCCGTTTGGTCAGAATCGGCCCAAATATTGCGAAAATATCGTATTAAAAACCGAAAGAAAAATCGTGAAAGTTTCATTTCTATGAGAAAGATTTCTTCAAAATGTCTCTTAAATCATAATATGGTTGGTTTTAAACGTTCCCACAAAGTTTCATCAAGATCGGAGTAGCCGTTAGCCAAATATCACGAAAATATGTAATTAAAAATAAAAAATACCCATAAAACTATGATAATCATAAGAAATATTTTGATCGATTGTACCCATGAACGTGGCAAGTCTAAGTTCAGAGATTTCGAAGGTCCCCTGAAATATTCATCAAGATCGCATAAGTCGTTTACCCGGTAGAGTGCGAACAAATAGACAAAGATACAAAAAAAACACCTGCTTATTTTTTTGTGGGTCAGTGAAATTGAAGTCTTCGCTTCGCCATCTAAAAATTTGTTTCGTCAAATGCAAGTTTGTCTTCAGAACAATGCCAAAGATAACATTATTTACCAAAAATATTACTTACGATGTTTTGGAGTCATAACGACTACATTCGCGTCTACAATACAGAGAGTTATAATATTTTTATTTTGTTTATTAATAATAAGTTATAGTAGGTAGCGAAGGGAAACATGGGGTTTGATTACTCACTGTGTGCACATATACGGGTAGGATTTGCACAATATTGTGCTTATTGCGAATTAGTTTTATATTGCACTTTTGCCCTTTTCGGTTGAAAATGTCACACATCAATTTAGATTCAACAACGTATTTAAAAAGTATAAGAGTGAGTTAGCTGCTTGAAAGTACTTTTTGGCAAAATTTGTGATAATAACTTCATATGATTTTAAAACATTTGATTATTTCTACTCGTATTCCGAATAGGTACTAGACGATATTATTTTATCTTAGTTACATTAACAGTTAACTTCATATTATTAACAATTCCTCAATGATTGACTATAAAGTAGTACAGTTAAATTTTGTCTATCGTGCGCAATGAATAGATTTTAATTTTAAATTCGAACAAACAGTGGTGTTTTAGTTGTACATGCAAAGTTTCAAACATAATTAATACTTAAGTTTTAGTATCGATTTAAAAATTCACTTATGAACCATACTGACATTCAGTATACATAACGTTCTTTACTCAATGATTCTATGGCCGCTGATTGCCTTTTATTGATATTCACACTTTTCCATGGATGGCAAAGTACATGTTAGCTGGTTTGAATCATCACCATTAAAGTGTAAGTATAAGGATCAAGTATTTCACTTTTCAAACCTATAAAATAATTAATAATACATTGAAAATGTGTAGCATCTAGTTTAACGGCATTGGCGTTTGATCTTCATTTACAAAAAATATCTGTCTAGCAAGCACTGAAAATCCACAGCCCGAGAAACTGGTGATATGTCACCCACCGACCTGACTTATGTTGGAACCGGGTGTTTGATTATCATTATCTCTTACTTTTTATATACGGCGGTGGTCAAATCTCCTCGAGCAAGGTTCCCCAAATTACCGCTGGGAGAAAACTCAAACCCAATCATTTATACACGTTAAACATCAATCAAATGAAACTAAAAAAATATGTTACCGCGGTACTCAAACGAGGTTTTACTTGCTCGTCTGACAACGACTTTGGCGTATTTATAATAAAAATCAAAATGTTAAAATATTGAAATGGTTGATATAAGCTTTGGGTTTCTGAGCTTAGATTTGAGCAATATATTATTTAAAAAAATTAAAAATGGTTTTTATTACGGTGTTAAATTCAATTTCTGGCATTCAACGTTTCACACCTTTCCATTTCTCAACACATTAATTTATATTAGTACTTGATTAATTTCATATCGTCGATAAATACAAATCCTATCTGATCATAGACTTATTTAAAATAAGGTATTTTAGAAACAATAATACATTATACACGTTCGCAACAAATAAATAAAAAAATAAAAAAATTGGATTTAGTTAGAGTCTACCCACTCAGTTAGTTATATAACTGATTTTCAGTGGGGGACAGTAAATCAAAGCGACCAATCCACCCCTGTAGGCCCCGACGCAATCGACGAGTGAGCGATAAGCCGATAACCAACCAAAGATCGATATTTTTAATAGGAAATATGGCAATCAGTGGTATGGACAGTGCGAACATCCACGGATCAACGCCAGAATCAACAAGGCCGATTCAGAACAACTTTGAATTTATTATGTGCTTTCGTTGCTAGGACGAGGCTCCAAAGTCACCGTTTCAAAACTCCTGAGATAAGAACTGACGGACTTAAGTCCAAATCAGAAGTTAACAAACTTCTGACTTTGACGGGAATCGAACCCTGGACCTTCTGCATTGGAAGCAGATACGCTAACCACAAGACCAACGAGCCACACAAACCAACGAGCCACACCAACCAATAATGAAACATGTACAACAACATACATAATATATTATTATTATTATGTATAATAAAATCCATAAACGTAAAATAAAATATTTACACAGTACACTAATCTGAAATCTTAATTTATACCTGCAACATGTGAATCGTTTCAGGTTGCGTTATGCTTTCATTGACTGTGATAATGCAAATAATAAAAATGTCAAACCCAGTCAAGTTATGAGTTGTTACTGTTGAAAAAGTGAAAAAACTAACTTAAGAAAAAAACGAGAGTGGAAAGTGGCTTGAGCACATGAAATATGGTATCGCCTTGCTTTTCAGTTTGCAAGACTACACTTGGAGTGTGGTTATGAGAATATTATTCAAGGGCAATGGGTTCGAATCCGACGTAACGAATGGAATGTTGTGAACGGCTGTAACTATTTCTTTATTTTTTTAAATTTGGATTAAGGATGCGTCAACCGTTAGGTCATAATGCACCACTCTAACCTAGGGGGGAGGGGGTGGGGGAGGGCAGGAACGGCCCATGCTGGTCAGAACCAGCCACTGGTAAGGGGAGGAACCCCTTTCCTCTCCTTACCAGTGGCTGGCTTCTCACGTCGCGGTCGTCATTGTCTTTGTCATCGTACGTGGTGTCATTTCGTCATCGTCGTCGAGGGGTCGTCAAGGGAAGGGAGCAGGGTCCCCGACGACGATTGCCAGTGCTCGCCTCTAGATTCGGGGAGTAATATACTACCCTTCTTACTAGCTGATGTTTGCGAGGTCGACTTTTTTTTCTTGAATCGCCTTGTACGCCTCGCAGAGCCATGCTCTGGGCCAATTCTCACCTCGGGCCCAGACGGGGGGGGGGGGGGGGGGTAAGTCATCGCAAACAAAAATTATCAAGTGTGGTAGATTTTTGATGTAGCTATAATGCGTCGCAAATACAAATCATTATTCGAAAATAAAAGTTTACCAACGACGTCGATTATTTCTACAAAAAATAGATTATAAAGGTTGCAAGTTGTGGAAGTTCACAAATACCTCAGTGATGAAATGTCCCATGATATCCCCCCCCCCCCCCCAACATCGGGTAATCAAACACGTACAGGTATTATATAACATATTCTAGATCCGTATGCCTACTTGAGTACCCTCTTATAACATGAACTATATTTTTGTGGAAAACTGTCCAGAGAAAACTTGCCTACAGGAAATATACTATAGGAGAGGACTAATTAAAAGTACCCAATCCGAGTAATATTCTTTTGATCGAGGAAAACGTTTGAATCACTTTCAGTCTGGGATGCTAGGGGCAGGTATCGAAACGAAGATATCTTGTTCAAATAAAGGGTGCCGATTGTAATGTATAGCATGGGTATCTATTTAAGGCGTAATGAGCACTAGGGCTGAATAAAGTTAGTAAATATTTGTTTTTAAAATTCAAAAACACTTGAAATCATTTAAAACTTTGCAAACAGAGGTGCATTAGTAACTTATATTCAGTTATGAAAAGTGATTCACAAATTTGGACTCTTATTAAAGCTAAGTACGTAAACGCACACATAAATAATTATCTGTATTTACGCACATTTGAAATATTAATAACTTCCCTTAATCTACATTGAATAGTACTACTGAATACTACATTGAAGTTTTCCATAGTATAGTAATTTAATGTAGTAGACCTGTCCATCGACGGGACAGAGTTCATCTCACGACTCGTTCGCTTCTCTCCCTCGTCTAGCTAGGAAAACGTCATGTCGTTTAGCGTTGATGTGCGATTCAAGGAATTGAGGATGCTCAAAAAATAATTTCTTTAAATTGACGCGCTATTGTCATTCTGAATACAGTTTTGTTCCTCCCAACTCCTCACCTCCAAACAGTTAGGTACAACGTTTTGTAATGTATGTGTGATTTCGAATTTCGATTAAAGTGGTTTAGTTCGTAAGATTATGTGTATTTGCGTTCACGAATTTTGCTTTTAAGAATGTTGGATTAACTAAATTTGAATATAATTTGTGTTTTCGACTTGGTGTTGGCATTTTTAGCAATATATATCAATAGGGATAATGAATTTCGGGGCGTTGTATTTTGTGCGATCATTTTATGGGTTATCTGACAATTTATTATGATTTTTTTTATTTTCCTTAGTAGGCCGCTCGCAAACGCTTTTTCCAGTCGCGTTGATGGATGAAACACTTTTGGTTTGACTATTTCTATCCTTCAATACTTTTTTTAATTATTAATAAATGTTTTTTAATATGCGTTGATGTTTAAGAGGACTTAATCCGTAGCATTTGTATTAAAGCATAAGGAAAAAAAAGGAAAACCTCCAGTCGCAGGTTTGATGTCCCGACGGGATTTAATTTCCGGGACCCCATAAACAGAGTAGCGCGCTTAGTGCTCGACCCAACACTGTCGGTTTGTGAATGAGATATGTGCAGCATAAATAAAATTGAAATTGAGTACGCGGATTGTATGGTTTTAACTGCATGTCAAAAAGTCATCGTCTTATACATATTATATATACTATTAATCTTTCACAATCTTTGTTATTATCTCAAAAAAACACTGCCACATTCATCAGGGCTTTTCATGTTTTAAAACACATATTGTGTTATGTGAATTAACAACGCGTTAATAAACAACGTAACGCGGTGTAATGGAAATTCACTGTATTGGCTTTTGGAACGATTTAAAATTTCATTTACAAACAAGCTACAAGTATGCAAGCATTAGCATTAATATGATTATTGATTTTCTTTAAATATATTAACTGAATATTCTTCAAACCTCTCTGTCGCGAGGAATTTTTCTTTACTGTCCACTTATGATCCACAATAGGATGACAACTTGCAGCAGTTACCGCCCATGGCGAGCCCCAAGCCGTCAGATCTCACAAAAAATCAAACTACCCGTGAGGGGATAAGTTTTGGTCCCGGGTTACGTTTAGTATTCTATTCTACTAAAGAGACGCGTGCCTTCAGACCTTTTTGTGTGCATGAATATGTAAAACCAAGACGTGAAAATTTGGAAAATTTGGATTAGGTGTTTATAATGCGGGGCTCCACTTTTCGTTGGATATAATAATTATAGAATTTAATGTTTTACTAGCACCTCATAAAAATAAACATACGGTTCGACTGGGGGATGAGAGAAGGGAGAGGCTTCGGGCAATCTGTAAAAAGAGAGAGATTAAATTGGTAAGCAGAAGTTAGCAGTTTATCATCATTTTTCATACACAAAGCTTATAATTGTTATTTTTTATTGCTTTGTGAACATACTTTTAATTGAACAGTTCAAATATAGATTTTTGCTAGGGTTACAACTTGGACGAAACTAAAGCTTAAGTATGCAAGTTAACCTTTTCAAAATGTTAGAAAGGTCCAGTCGTTCTTCATTCATATTAGTGATCCTTATTCCTTATCAAAACGTAAGAAGTTTATAGAAATACGACGTGTTTGTCATCCTTACATTGTTCGTTCATAAGATGCGAAATAACGCTTTGATATGAACTATTATGTATTTACCTAATGGGTTTTTAAAGAACGTACACATTTCGAAGTTTATTGTAGTGTGGTTTATTCAATTGTCGTCCAAGTTGACATGGCTGCCGGAAACACCATCCGGACATTACGTCATACATTACGTCATACCAGTGCGCCAGATTACGAATATGAGAATACACAACATTTTCCCTTCTTAAATTGAAATGAAAAAGTTACACTGTTTGGAATGTTACACTAGATCTGATTACATATTATTACATAAGAATTTCCACGCTGTTACATAGTTAAACAACATGATTAATGGTTACTATACATACATGCTACTACATCTAGTTAATACACATCTCAACTGAAATCAATACTTATTCCAATAAGTTGGTCTTTACTTAAAGACTTGATTAACTAAAACTTAAGACTAATCTACGCATGTATGCTTACAACATAGGTAGGCTACACACAGTTTACAAATCTAACCTTTTTGGGACTTTCCTTTCTCGCACGGAGCGTCTGATGGTGGGTGGGGTTACCTAGGTGTTTTAGGAAAAGGTGAGACTGGTTGAGTGGTTGACATAGGTGTAACAGGTAAAGGTTTGGGAGTACATGGTATAGGACTTGGAAGTCTTTCAGTTACATACGGATTAATGGTAATTTCTACATTCTGATCCATTGCACTTTCCTGTGATATACCATGCTCCAATTCAACCCTTGTTGGATTAGTTATGCCTGAATGTTTAAGTTGGTCAGCATGAACCAGTCTTATTCTATCATTAACATCCACCAGATAGGTTACAGTGCTCACTTGTAACTTGACCACACCTATCTGCCACTTAACATCATGAGAAGGCTGATTTACAGATCTTACCAGCACTTGCTCTCCTACGAGGAAAACCTTATTGTTCCGTTTAAACTTACTATTAAAGGGGCTAAAAACCCCAAAAATTATTTTTTACCACGTGATCTATAGCACAATACTACATTTAAATGACCGTTTAAAAAATTATATCTTGTAACTGTGATTTAACACGAATTTTTTAATTTTTTTGATCCAGAAATTGGCGAAAATTGGCGTTTTGGAAAATTTCCTTAATCGGCTTTAACCTGCTTCTTTTTTGGTCCACATAGATACTAGAGCATAGTACCAATCTAAAATGCCCCTTTATAACATCGTGTCTTGAAACTGTGCCCAAATATACCCTCAAACACGCAAAAATATGCATTCCAAAATCACACCCCATCTTGGTAATCAGCATATTTTGACCGAACTACTTGCCCAAATTACAAAACAAAATATAGAGAATTTACAGAAAAGGCTGTCGAGTACGTCAATAATGGCCAATATTTTTTTGGATCAAAATCCTCCAAGGTCACGGGGCATAAAGATCGTCCCATGTTATTTCTTATGGGAGATTTTTGCCGATGGGACCTAGCTTGAAAAATGTCATGTTTGACAATTTTTTGGGAGGTCATGGTGGCCCCAATAATTTTTCTGTTAATTGCTAAATTCATTACTAGTTAGCCTGAATGAAATATATTTTTTGAGTTTAGCGGTTAAATACCCCTTTAAACGAACGTTCTACATTGTCACTGTTTCTCTGTAAAGTGGAACCCAAATTAGGCTTTAACATATCAAGTTTGGTACGTGGCTTAAATCTGAGCATTATCTCAGCAGGAGACATGTTTGTTACTGTAGTGGGGGTGTTTCGGAAATGAAATAAGAAATTATCCACCCTATGCTGCAGACTACGACCCTTGTTTTGTCCCAGTTTTTTCGGTATTTATGTTGAACTTAGATATTGCATGCTTTACCTATTGGACATTTCTTTCTGCTAAACCATTTGAAGCAGGATGGTAAGGAGGGCTATGCATTAAGTTTATTCCATTTGACTCACAGAAACACCTTAGTTCTTCAGAGTTGAAGGGAGGTCCATTATCAGTAACTAGAGCTTCCCCAG
>JAMZAV010007837.1:0-29296 GCA_024449915.1 Sweltsa coloradensis | reverse complement strand
TCCCCCCTGGATCTGAGCCCGAGGCGGCCTCATAACCGAAACCTCCAAGGCTTAATCCCTCTGCCCGGTGGAAACTCGTCACTTGAAAGTCAAGTTAACTTCCTCACCTGAACTGATGTCAGCGAAGCAAAAGTGAACGATGCATTGGAGGCTAACATAATAATAATATATTAACAAAATAATCAAAATTGTATATATTAAAACCCCACTATACTTTGCAACCACCCCTTCCCGCCCCCCCCCCTCTTACCTCACCCACTGTCCAAAGTGTTTCCTCACTAAAGCTGATAGCAATTAATTTTCAATCACCCCCCCCCCCCCACAACTCTTCTATAACCCAAAATAGTAAAAGTCTACCTTTTACCTAATAATTTTTCCTTTAATAATCATTAATTTCTAATATTCCATTCACGCGCTCCACCCCCCCCCACCCCCTCCCCTTCTACTAACCAACTTGTCCAAGTTGTCGCGTAACACTAAAACAGTCCCCTCAAAATCGACTTTTCACTTCCCCCCCGACCCCCCCCCACTGACCCCCACAAGTATGTAAGAAAAATAATACTTACAATAATAATAATGCTAATTTAATATTAATAATGATAATATGTCCAAACATACGCGCTTTCGCGCCCCCCCCCCCCCTTTCTACTAACCAACTTGTCCAATTTGTCCCCGTACCAACTGAAGAAGTAACCCGCCAATCGACATTTTTCGACTTTCACCCCCCCCCCCCCCCCCCCACTGACCTAACCCAAAAGGAAGAAAAGAAAAATAATAATTATAATAATAATAATGCTAATTATAATATTAATAATGATAATATTGTCAAACATACGCGCTTCGCCCCCCCCCCCCTCCCTTTCTACTAACCAACTTGTCCTAAGTTGTCCCGTACCACCTGAAGAAGTACCCGCCAATCGACAGTTTTCGACTTTACCCCCCCCCCCCCCCCCACTGACCAAACCAAAAGGAAGTAGCTACTATCAAACATTTCTTTTTGCAATGCATGTTGCACTTGTTACATGTGCAAAAATGTGTCCGACAATAATATTATTAAATGCAATTATCCTACTGGTCGAATTCCCCTTGATAGCCTGTTTGTGTTCATTGAGGCAAAACCTCAATTGTTTCCCAAAACATAGAGCACCCACATTGCTACCACATTACGTACATTGTAACACGACTTTTCATACGCAGTGCTATCACCGATCTGTGAGTGATATGCGACGATGCTGTCGAGGCAATTTACGCGGCTGGTTCATGAGTCATTGTCAATCCTCGCCGAGTCGCCAGTACGACGTATGTGTTCTGACCTTGGCGGTTGATGCTCTATGCATCTGGCCGGCAACACTTCTTGAAAGTTGTAAGAGCTTTGTCTCGCGCTCTCGCCCATCCGAAGGACTTGAGTGAGGGAGTCTCCGTGCAGTTGCCATATCATTCCATGTCAAGCATCTATGTCCGGTTGGATTCACGTGTTAGGATTAACATTTTCGTATGATGCAGAATAATGCAAATAAAAAAATTGATTTAAAGTTTAAATCTTGCATCCTCCTATACAAAAATATGCTTTACGTACTCACTGGCGAACTTTTACTGCCTGTCTGTTTTGGCAAATCGATAAGTGATTAAGTGTTTTCAACGTCACAGATGTACAGATAAAGGAGGACAAATAAGCTGTAGAGTGTAAATTCTAATGCATCGCTCTCATGATTTTCCAAATGCCACCACTCCACCTTGTGGGGATAATGACATTTATTAGTAAAGTTTTATTAAACATCGAGTTAGATGTAGGCTAGTATTTGTGATCATAACGTTATTATTATTTAGAAAACCGCTTTCGTTCGTTAATTAAAAGGGCTAAGACACAAATGTAAGAATTAAATCGTTTGAGTTTTATTTTATTTATATTTTAATACTCAAAGTGTGTTCCCTTTAAGAAAACATTTTACCTGATGAATGTCTAGAAAGCATTACCCTTTTATACATTTGTCAAAATTTGAATAAATGAGATGATAATGTTAGTTCAAATGTTATACTCTTCTAGATGAACCTCGCTGCTGGCGCATTATGTGGGGAGTACCACATTGCAAAAATTTAATTTTTAATTACTTTATTTAATTCTAACTACTAAATACTCTTTTATACAATCTGTCAAATTTAAATTGAATGTTGCCCCCCCCCGAGCCCCACCAATACTTTACGATTTGAGAAATAAGTTCAACAACCAATTTGGAACGGCGCCGAAGCGCTGTACCTATACGCATTCGGCCACAAAGGGCTATATACCCTTCGCTTGTGAAACAGTACAGTTGAATCAAAGAAGCCCCCCCCCCCCCCCCCCCCCCCCCTCCGACCGCCCACAAGTACAGTGCCATTGCAGTGTCCAGTCAAAACGCAGTGTCGCCATGTGTTCGTCACGAGTCCACTCGTAGCACTCAGCCGTCTTGAATGTTGCCCCCCCCCCCTCCCTCACCGCCCGAAAACAAACGTAACTCGACGTCGACCCTGCCACAATTTCCTTTCTCGTCCAGACTCCACAACACACAGTGGATATTGCACGGCGAGATTAATAAACATGCCTCAAGTGCTTCCCTTCCCCACCCCCCTCTTTCAGCGCCACTACTGGGACTCGTCCGATGTTTACATCTTCAATCAACACTTGAGATTAAAATAGATTGTTGCTACAAATAGCGTCTCAGTACTCACCCGAAACACAGTAAGGCACGCAAAAGTTTTCAATGATAATAATTTATTACGTTTTGAATTACAAATTAATTTTCAAGGGCAAGTTTCGGCGTCAGGATCGCTTCGAATACGTGAGCTTAAAGTAACATTTTAGTTATAAGATTAAACTTCATATTATTTAATTAGCCAAACATGTTAGGGCATAAAAAGTCGAAATGGGCCCGTTTCAGGGCTATTCACAAGAACAAGCAGCAAAAGAAAAAATAATAAAACATTTATTTCAAACAAGTCTACACAGTGATTAACGTTCGGAAGGAAAAAGAAAACGTGCGAATGTCCCAAACCGACAAAGTGATTTGTTATCGAGATGTAGGTACAGGACCCGTGCTTTCCGGGGACATATTGGGTTCCCCAAAAAATGCTACCATGAGATACACTCGTTAAAGTGGGCATTTTTGGGGCGAAATTCGAGAATGCCAGATAAATGCGTGAAAAATAATTCCATTGATTTTCGCCCACTGGGAGTAAAACGAAGAGCGTAAAACTTGTCTAATTCGTATATTTGCCCGACTCTTGAACGATTTTATATAGTACAATATTTTTATTTTTTTTGGGCCCGATTCGGACCCGTTTTTGAATTGTTTCCTTCCACAGAAACAAAATTAAAATGTTTTAAAAAAAAATGAGTACACCTGTTAGTCGTATGCGGATTTATAACCACACTCCCAAGTAACAAAGGTACCAATTGTTTTATAGCACATTGGTAGGGGAGGTCCCGTGATATTTGTTAGTTGGCTGCCCTTTAGATTTTCGAAAAAAAATATTTATCCATGCATTTGTGCCTCCTCAAGGGTGGAAGAGAGTAGCCCGCAAAACCGGACTCCTCGCATCCGGCATTATAACATTGTACAATTACGACGGGTTCGAGTCCCGGTACCCAAACTATGGTATACGTATACATACATCCCGGCCCGAAGGTGTTGAAGCTGGAATTTGTTTTTTTGAATCGTGACAAAATTTGACTTTGAAACATTTTCCACCTCGGCAATAAAATCGACGAACCATTTGGGGAATTTTTTTTCGCGTTATTTTACGAATATTCCGGAGACCAATTTTCCACCCCCACTATGAGGTACGTGTGTTGGCTTTGGAAAATCACCAAACACACGAAACTCTATCGTTTAACTAAAAATTTTGAAAAAATCTTTAGCGGAATCCGTAAGCTTCTACGTAAGTGTCCCCGAAAATAAGAAAACGTGTATTTTTGTGGTATTTTCGGCGATTGCCGATCTGAGTCATACATACCCAGAGGTGACTTGGCGGGAAAAAAAATCAAAAATTCTTTTCTCGTAGGAAATGGTTTCAATGGCGATTTGTTAGCGAAAATTTTCCGACGAAATACGCGATATTTTTTTCGAGTCGTTACCGTTCAAGCACACATCGCCACGGCCAAACGAAGAGAGATGGAGGACCAAAAGGTCAAGAGGTCTTTGTTTTTCGTCGTCGACGCGTAGAGCGCCCCCGACGGTGCCTGAGCCGAGCCGGTTGGTGCGCGTACTTGTGGCGCCGCGTCGGCCGCACGTTTTGCGTATCTGCGTTTTGGTGCAGCGGCAAAAGGAGCACGAATTTGCCGAGTTCGCAAATACATCACGAAAAAAAGTGTTTTAGAAGTCGGCGGCCGACACAGTGCGGAGGTATTTTTACTAAAACTCTCGAAATAAATTCCCGGTCGCGTACGCGTCGCCGAGTCGGCCGGCCCCGTGCTGCCGGGGATACGCCCGTGTTCGGCCCCCAAAGTTCGGGCCGCCCCAAAATGTAGCGCTAGCAGGAATAAGATTAGTAGATATAGACAAGTCGCCTCAACGCGCGCTTGAAAGCCGCTGCGCGGAGGGAATGGAAAACCTCTGTACTTATTTTTTTTTTTTAAACCGTCGTAGTTGGAAAAACTCGTTGCCGCGACAAAAATCGAGAATCGGCCGCGACCGCCGACGATACAGGTACTTGCGGGTGAAGTTGTCGGTTATCCGACGCTCGGGACAACTTTGTGTTTTTCAGGGACACCTTTTTGGTACGAGCGACACAATCTTCCCTACCGCCCGCATTTAAAAAAAAAAAAAAATCTGAATGTGAGGTTCATTTTTACGCAATTTGTGAATTTCCGGGACAACAAAATTTTCCGGAAGAACGTTTTTTGGTCGGAAATGTTTGCCTTGAATCTGCCCGATTCCAATATGAGACCAAAGAATGGAGGCACGATCGGACGAAACACATGCCCGAGCTACGAAAGCGGCCTCGCGGTGGGCAACTTTCGGGGTAAGTTTCTAAATGTTTGCCTCATACCGCGCGGGCACATCGTCGAGGTCCAAAATAGACCCAATCGGTTAATTAATTGCGCCTTTGTAAAATTGCGGGACATAAAGTTTTTCCGGGAGACTTTTGCGGCTACGTCTAAATCCTTGCTCGTACGCTCGGATTAGACAGAGACCCGAGATGGACACAAGATCGGACGTTCTGTGTATTCTCGATAAAATCCGGGACAAAAGTTTTTTCGGGACGCATTTCCGAGCAACGCCAAAATGTAGTCGCCAGCCGTCTCGGTTCCGTAGTCTCCAAGATATCCCCCAATCAGAGAAGAATTGCCCGAGTTTATAATAAATTAAATGTTTTTTGGATTTCCCAAAAATAACCAACAATTTTCCGGGACACTTTCGGACTCGGTTTGGTTTTCGAAACAAATTGTGTGATGGAAGAGCAGCTTGAAAAAATCAGACAACTCTGTACTTTCCGAGGGTTTTTTCCTGTGACCACCAAATTTTCCGGGAACGATTGTCCGGGACACTGAAAAATTGGCCTTGTCGGTCCGGTTCTGGTGAGCCCAAGATGGCCCGGATCGGAGAAGAACTGTCCGAGTTAAGACGATAAGAAATGGTTTTTCTGATCCCCAAAATGACCAACCACTTTTTTGAGAAATTCAAAGAATTTTTTGTGCACAAGTCTTAAATTTGATATGTCTTTACTACGTTTTTTGACCCGGCCCGAGGACGTGTTTGGTTCGACGAAAATCAATAAATCAAAATATTTCAAATCCGAAATTCCCCCCGAATTTTCCGGGATTATTTTCCGGGACACGGAAAAATTGGCCTTGTCGGTCCGGTTCTGTAGAGCCCAAGATGGCCCGAATCGGAGAAGAACTGCCCGAGTTATGACGGTATGAAATGGTTTTTGGATCCCCCAAAATGACCAACCACCTTTTTGAGAAATTCAAAAAAAAAATTTGCACACGTCTTAAAGTGGCTCCATCGAGTGTACCAGCGGACTCAAGAGTATAATATTATTATTCAGTAACAGCTTATAAAATAGGGCCTTGTTAGTATTTTTATATCAGATAATCTTACAACTGTAGTTTATTTTACTACAGTAAGTATTAATTTATTTTAATTGTTACATTTTAGGAAAACCTATTATTTGCATCTTTTATTGGTACAGTTGCTAACTGACTAGTAAAGTATTTGCCAACCTCGGAAATCGAAACGTCCCATCAAAATAACACGTTAATCACTAAAATTAGGCTAATGGCTAATGGACGAAATAATGCTTAGTTCGTTAAACATTAAACATTCAATATGATTGGCTTTCATGTAATTATAAACAATAAATATACGATATGTAATAGTTGGAAACTTCTTCTTGAGAGTTTGGCCAACCTGGTATTTGGCTTGGCAACATGGCACGGGCTGCCTTCTCATTCTGATCGAGTGTGGATGCGTCGAGAGAACTGCCACATCGAAAGTGTTTCATACCAAAGTACACAGTAATTGCGTACACATGCTATGAACAGACGTCAATTACAATCAAGAAATATTGGCAGTAGGCTTTAAAAGTATTAAAAGTGTCCTAATTGCCATCACAAAACTTTTACGCTCGCTTTGAGTCGGCGTGCATATCTGCTGGGTTGAAAGAAGCGGACGGATCGCTATGGACCACCCATGCTCTTGGTCGCAGTTGGTCTAATGCAGCGTTTCCCAAACTTAAAATATGGCGACCCGGTTTAATCATGCTCCTACTATTAACGACCCGGCTTAATTAACGCATGTTTTAATTGTCTTTTTTAGAAAGAATAGAATAATTGAAATGCGTGCTACAACAATGTATAATTATTATTATTATAGTTTGTGTAATGAGAAAATTATACAGATTTTAATTTTATTCGTTTTACATGTAATGGTAAATAAACAAAACAAGCTTACCATGACAGTCAATCAGCCAGGTTTAGTGGGATGGGTGGGCTTGATGATTCTCAGTCAGCTCGTTCCAATTAGGATCTGCAGTCGACAGTGCAACTCTCCTAATACTGGAACTAGTTTGGAGACGGTTCCTATCTTTTGTCTTGAGTTTTGTGAGAGTTGAAAACCCCAATTCGCACAGGTAGGTCGTGGAAAACGGTAGTAAAAACAAAACTGCCCTAGCACTAATGTTCGGAAACTCGACTGCACATTTAAGCCAAAATGCCCATGAGGACAAACTATCGAACTCTCTTTTCAGTGACAAGTTGTTTTGCAAACCTATCATCTCTTCCTCTTCCTTATCACTCAAACCAGCTATTGAAAAAGTCACTTACCTACACTTGTCAGTAGATAGGGGCTATGCACCCATAGCATACTCTCAATGGTTTGGAAGTGCTCCACAGTAAAATATTGTTCTAGTTTTGTTTTCAAGTTTTGCAGATGATTTTTAATTGTTTGCAGAACTATTTCCTGCATATCCAAATCCAATCTATTGGATTCTTCTATTTCAACCATTCTTTCGTTGAAAATTGGGAACATACTGAATTTAGGTGTCCACGCGCATTAGCCACAGCGAAACTGTTTTTATAAAAGTTCCTATCTTCTCTGTAAGAATAAACACATTTGTTTTTGCCTTGCAATTTTAAATTGAGATTCATTCAAATGTGTAAACATATCTGCTAAATATGCGAATTTCAAAACCCACTCGTCGATTTAAAAAATGCTGCATATTCTGGCTTCTTGTTATTACAAAATTGTTTAATTTCTTCTTTGAGCTCGAAAACCCGCGAGAGAATTTTCCCCCTCGAGAGCCACCTTACTTCCGTGTGCAGGTGCTTGTGAGAGGAGATCTTTAAAACTTTCTGACAAAAGAACTTCAAAGCAGATAACACATTGCGGTTTTGAATTTTCATGTTTTTTTTTCATGTCAATTTTCAGTCTGTAAAACCAAATTTTAAATAATCTTTTGATTATTGACGAATCCAAGCCTCCTTCATCTTGGTTGTTCGTTCGACCACTGTAGATTTAATCCTTGGTATTTATTGAGCCTGTCTGTACGTGACTGACACAAAAGTATTTCTTTCTACAATTTAGATGTGGAACCAATCTTTGGTGGGACTTGCTGTTTTGTACTAAAAGATAAACCCCATGCACATGGCAGTATTATACCGCGACCCGGCATCGAACACATGGCGACCCGGGGACCGGGTCGCGACCCGTAGTTTGGGTAACGCTGGTCTAATGGTTAGCGCGCTCGTTTTGTAAGCGAAAGGTCGCCGGTTCGAGCCCCGTCTGTGAAAACTTTTTTACATTTTTTTATTAGTCCCATCATTATTGTTTACTCCTTATCGATAACGGGTAACGATTTTTATAACTTTTCATTTAAAATTACTCGAACACAAAGACATTCTTCCCTCAACGTTTGGCTATAGGGCTAGTTTTGGGTGTATAGTGTAGTCAAGAGTATTTGCTTTTACCGGCTTCAGCCTGCGCACTGCGCCCAATATTTAGTTTTTTTAATTATGAAATTTATCCAAATATCTTACATAGGCCCTATACATGACATACACCAGGAAAACGCTTAAGTCCCGCCACGTTGTTGGATGAGTGTAATTGGTGAATTGAGTTGCCATTGTGTTGTGAGTTTAACAAGCCTCCCTAGTTATTTTCAATTCAATATCTATCATATTTCCATATTAATATGCAAATTTATTCAATTAATTTTATTAACTTCATTAATATGCAACATATCAAATGTATCTACATCTATATAGTATCAGTCAACAATCAATTATCAAAGCCAATCCTCATTTTGGTGAAATTAACTCTGTAATTATGATCAAACTGATTAATTGATAATTAACCTAATTAAACCCCAGCAAACACCAATGTGGTGTGTCCCATACTGGAACAGTGTGGGTGCGGCATGGGCAAGTAGGGGCCCACTGTGGGATGGATGTGGGGTGTGGGTAACCTGGCTTTTGTACGTGTGGGATTCCATACGGGGGATGTGTGGGCAGGTGTGGGCAGATAGTGTGGGCTTTACCCAAATACCTTTCCACACGGGACCGGTACTGCTATATTCCAATAACATTTCTATTGCGTGTGGAGCAGGTGTGGGAAACCCACATCTTTCCCACAGCAAAACCATATGGGTACTGTACCGTTTTACTCACTTATCCCATGCGGTCCAAGCAATTTTATATAAAATAAATAAAATAAATGAAACATGTGAAATTAATCGCAATGGAGCCTTTAAAAGCGTAAAGCTACCGTATCAAAAACATTCACGAAGGATGTTCGTCTTGTTCCATTGTATTATGATTTATATAACCAATAATTTTACATATTTTCTGTCTTTTATTTTTCCACTTTCAGACTCAAGGCCGGTGCACAATTGCCCGGGAACGACAACGGGAACGACAACGAGAACGGGAATAAAGTTGAATCACATGTTAACTTACGACACGATGCACAATAAAGCTTCTCGTTGCCGGTCGTTCCCGTATCCCGGCAACGACAACGGGAACATCACCAAGTTTTAACTTTCCGTAACGTTCCCGTTCCGTACGTTACCGGAACCAATGGGAATCAAGATGTGCACGTTTCTAAAACTTTTTTATCAGCTGATTGATGGTTTATACGCGAGTAATATGCGAAATAAATTAAATAAACATGCGCGGAATAACAAAATAACAAAATATAATCAACACACTTATTATTTGATGTGTTCCCGTCGGCTTGCTTCACGGGCTCTGTTGTGCATGTGTGTCTTCCCGTTCTCGTTGCATCGGCCTTCATATTAGAAATGTTCACAGAAAAAGGCGTATGTCTCAAGCACAAGGTGTCTGCCAGCCTCTACACAACAAATTGTGAGAGTAACAAAAAACTTATAAAGAAAGAAACAGATTAACAAAAAATTAACAAATTGTCTTTGCTGTCGATAAACATTTTCACCTAATTATTTATTCATTTTAGATAAAGGGTCGGCCCAGCCCAGACCCACGTTCGATTTATATTAATGTAATTTAAAAAAATTCCAAATAGCTATTTATTATTTATTTAATGTATATTATATTATTGCTATTCGTTCGTCTACTTTGGTGATGACTTGAATTAATATTTGAATAAGGTGGGGTATACGTCCGCAGGGGACCGCAGGAGTACCATTTTCATAAACTCACAAGATGAAACTAACTGAGGAATAAATCATTTGATAATCGATACTACCCACAGATATACCATATAATATATTTTATATAATATGTTTATAGATAGTCGAACTTGAATAAGATTTAAACCTATGTAAGTAAATTTAGCGAAAACAAATGCATGTTAAGTTATAACGTTGGCATTGACGAGCTGATCACAACATCACAACAACTTCACGAACTTGTGAACACCAAAAAAATACTCGTATGCAGGGAGAGTGCTGAGAAAAGATCGAAACATTACACCATGTAAGTAAAACAATTAAAATAATTACACCAATTTGTTATAGTTGGTAAATTACGTAGGCCGACGAAAAGGTTATGCTAAAAGTTCGCAAACTTCGCCCTAGGGCCTAGTGAGCCCCGGCCCTAAGCTTGTAGCCTAGGGTGGGCCTAGCTAGGCTACAAGCAATATTATTGTGCGTCTAGGCCTAGCCCTACTGCTGAAACGGAATTACATATATTTAACTTTGTTTAATACATAAGGCCTGCCAATGCCATGAAAAATAGGTCTAAGCCCTAAGCTCATTTAGGCCTAGGGTAGGGCCTAAGCCTACCAAGCTAGACAAAAGGCGAGGGGTTAACGACCAAAAAAATCAGTGTACACTTAGGAAAAATGTAAAAAAAAAAATCACAAAAATAAAAAAATCAATATAGTGAACAAAAAATAAAAAATCATGAAAAAATCAAAAAATCACAAAAAATCATAAAAAATCACAAAAAATCCAAAAATCATTCTATGTTTTTAAAAATCATTGATTTTTAAAAAATCACACAAAATCAAAACGATTTAAAAAATCACGAAATCAAAACAAAAATCAAAAATCGCAAAAAAATCACAAAAATCAGATAAAAATCTAAAAATCACGGAAATCAATATAGATCAGTGGAAATTTCTAAAAAAATCACAAAAAATCATGATGATTTAAAATAAACAAAAAAATCACAGAAAATTTGAAAGGGTAAAGAAATCATGGGAAAAATCCCCCCCGAAACCAAAAAAAAAACGATAACAATAAAAAAAATCAGGGAAAAATTTACAAAACATGCGGCTTTCGTGTTGGTCGAAGTCGAGATCAAGGAGCCTTTTTGGTTTATTGAGTATTTTTTGAATACACCGACACGGCGATACAATTTTGGGCGGCCACGGCTGGATAATTTTTCCACTCCCAAAGGTTAGGCGCGGCCAGTGTACACGTGCAACCTTCTCGTAAGTACACACTGTCCCTTTGTTTCTGCCGCTTTTCGTTTACTGCGATTTTTGCGGATTGCTGTACGGACGTCTGAGGGCGCTTTATTAGTGCAGGGCTTTGTGCTGGGGAGGGGTTGTTTTTCTTGCTCAGATGAAGAAAAAATAAAGATGAGATAGGGTTGAAAAACCATCTGCCACCATAATTAACATAAACAACAAAAAACCCCAAAAAAAAAAAAAAAAAAAAAATCATTTGGAATAAAAAAAATAAATGAAAAATCAAAAAATTAAAAAAAAAATCACAAAAATAAATTAAAAAAAATCAAAAAATCAAAAAAATCACCAAAATCATAAAAAATCACGAAACATAAAAAATCACAAAATCAAAAAAAATCAATTTTGATTTCGAAATCAAAAATCAGTGTACACTAAAATTAGTTGTCAACCCCTCGACAAAAGGCCTACCTATAAGTAAAGGGCAGCCTAGGCCCTACCCTACCACGAGTTGGGTCGTGCAGGGCAAGTCGGGGGGCTCATATCTCGGCATGGGAGACCTAGGTCAATTGTAAGGGGAGTATTGGGTGGGCCCCAGGCTAACAATATTTTTTTCCCCTGGGCATAGGCCCTGGCAAACCCTAGCCTAGGCCTATGACTTTTCATAAAGGGCCGGGGCTAGGAAAAATAGCTGGGCTGCCTGGGCCTAAAGGCTTGATTCTTTACCTGTGGCTCAAAGGGTGCGTGCTGGCCAGCACTGTCCAATAGGCTAGGTAGCTACAACGATAGCAGCGCGGGTCAGCAATTAAGGGAACGCTCACTACCATGTGGCGTAGGGTTTAGTTCATCCAGCAGGTAAAACCTGGTTTATATTATCTTTTCAAACGTGATTTAAAAGACGTGCAAAATCATTGCTTTTTCACTCGTTTCACTGATCGTCGTTAGCAATCTAACACAGGGGGGGCAACAAACCCTGTAATGTTTTTTTGTTTATTGGATGGGGGTTGGGCCCTATAAATCTTTTAATTTGTCTAGGCTCTCCAATAGTAGTTAATAAATCCTTGTCTTAAAATCAAAAAAACCGAAATATTACACTGTATATTTTTGGGGTTTATCCCGGTAGTAGTTTGTTTACGTTTTTGCAATCAGGGGGAGCGTGTTGGGGGCCCATTGTAAAAGGGGGACGTGAGTAACTCTGATTTTACACGATTTTGAAATTCCAACCAGCGTTGCAACTCGGTGGTAAATAAAAAAATTTACTCACGTTTTCCCCAAACCAGCAAAAAAAAACCCGTAACGGTAATAAAACCGGGTCTAACGGAACGCGATTTAATGTGGGGTGGGCCTTGTTCTTTAGGGGCCGGGGTATTCTTTAAAACACCCGGTGGGCCTACGTAAGAATTACGGGGGCCTACTAAAAATTAATCTGGGCCCTTTCCTTTGCTAAATATTTTTACCGGGGTTTTAAAAATTTAAACGTTCGATTCCTGCGAATGTCAAAATTTTTGAACTTTGATTGGATTGAGCCACCCTTTCTGTCTTGGTTTTGAAAATGGTGACTTTGGAGCCCCCCAGAAACGCCCCACATAGGCCTAAAAATTTAAGTTTTCTGAACCGCTTTTTTGATTCTGGCGTTGATCCGGGGATGTTGCCTCTCCTCCCACTGATTGAGCCTATATTCCTGTTAAAAATTCAATTTTTGGTTGGGTTTTCGCCACTCCCCCCGATTGGTTTGGGGCCTTCAGGGTTGGCTGGTGCTTGGTTTACTGTCCCCCACTGAAAATCATTACCTAGGCTATGGGCTGAGGGGGAAAACCTTTAATAGGGATTATTTTTTTTATTTTACGTTGAATCCAGGGTTTAAAAAGGGTATCGCAAAATGTAAATTTTCGCTAGGTGTAAATTGACGGGGGTGGGCCAATGTCTTTCTTTTTTCTGTTTTGGGCGAAACCCTTTTCATTTTTTAGCCCCCCTTTAAAAAAAAAGTTAAAAGTTTGAAAATTTTTTGTTGTTTTTTTATTAAAAAATGGGTTTTTTGAATATTTAGTGAAAGAAATATTTTTTTTTTGGGCCCCCCCCCCCCCCCCCCCCCCCAGCCAAAAAATTTCCCCAAAAAGTAGGCCTCACCCACTATTGTGGACATTTTTGATACGTTGATAACCCACCAAATAGCAAAATCCAACGTGGGCCCTATAGGCCTATAAATTTCATTTGCAATTTCAACCCATTAGGGTTTAAACGTATCAATATGGGTTTCCCCCCGGGGGTTTTTTTGTAATCGCGGGGCCCTGGGCCCTGTTAAATTCAAATGCAAAGGGGTGATTCCATAGAAAAAATGCATATCATTTGGAAGAATTTTCTCATTCCCAAGCGACACAATTCACCAAACTTAAAATTTTTAATGTAGGTTTTTACGACGTTTTTTTTTTTTTAATTGAGGTCTCAGAGAACCCTAAAATTTTTAAATTTTGGGGTGAAATTGAAAAAAAACCCTAGTAAATTTCCCCAAATTTAAAAAAAAATGATTTCGGTGGAAACTGTGCATCCACTTTGGTTTTGATATATGAACAATGACTTTTATTTCTGAATTCTCCCCACCCACTGCTTAAAAAATGATATTTAAAATTTAAGGTTTGGGCCCCCATAATGAAGTGGGAATGTGCGGTAATTTTTGGGAGTTTCAAATGTGTGAAAAAAATTTTTTTTTACGGTAGGCCTAGGGGTAACCCCCTAAAGTGTAGGTAAATAAAAAAAAAAAAAAAAATAAATAAATTTTATTTAGGTCTACCCCTCTTAATTAGATTTTAGTGACTAATTTTTAAAATACCGATTTAGGGCCCGACCCGCCTGCTGGATTGTCAGAAATTGCTTGAAAATGGGTTTTTGATTTTGAGTCACTGACATATTTGGTCAAAATTTTTAATTTTCTTATGTTATGGGACTAAATTTTTGGGGTCAAAAATTTTTTAAGACGCTTGTTTGGGTAACTTCTTCCGTTACATTTGATTTTTGGAGCAAGCAAGAGTGAAGAATGACGAGCTGGAAACCCAAAGCGAAATACGGGGACCGCACCTGTAATCGGGAGATTGAAGTGGTGATGAAAAAAATACCCCAGGGGTGACGTGTTATTATTTTTATTTTTTTCTTGTCTCCAAAATTGAAATTTCCAAAACAATTTGTGATTTGACAAAAAAGAAATTATTTTGTGTGGGACAAAATTTTAAAGTCAAAAAAACTTTTTTTCCAGAGGTTTTTATGAGCCATAGTAAAATCATTTTCAAAACCCGGTGACATTTAAATTACCCAAATGTTTACAGATCACAAAATTGTAGGCCTACCAACAAAAATTGCATGTGCTTTGCATGGGTTTTTCCCTTTTGGTCTATTGTAGGACAAAATTTTCTTCTCAAAACTGAGTTTAGACATTTTGGGAAAGAATTTTATTGTTCCCTGAAAAAATTAGTTTGTAATAAAATGATCGTGCAACGGTATCAATAAAAAAATTGTTTTTTTTGCAATATTTGTCCTACCGTTCTTTTCTTTTTGCTTTTGGCTAGGCCCATAGATATGTATATCTAGGGCCATCTGCGATTAAACTCTAAGTCCCGACTTTTTTAATTTGTTTCTTGTTTTAAGAATGGATGAGTGAACGCATCCCACAATATGTGTTTAAATTTTTGGCTTAAAAAATAAAAAAAACACAATTGTTAAACTGCTAATTGTATAAAAATATTTAGGGGTGCAAATCGAATTTTTTTCATTATCGATTTTCAAAATGGTACCTACCTATTGTCATTACTATTTTCGAATGATATCACAAACTGTTCCGATCTATAATGGAACCTAATTTTGGCAAGCGAAAGTCAAAAAAATAAATTGGGTTTCCCTTTTGCTGCCTTGCTGTTTCGATGTCATGGTTTTTGGGTTCCCCTTTGGACTGATGCTATTTTCAAAACTAAATCTTGAGTTTTGACACCATATTCAAGCCCGTGCTGGGACAAAGTGAGATAAAAAAACTCTGTCCGTAGGGGGTTTGGGTTCGTGCCCCAAATTTTTAAAAAAATTTTTATATTTTTATTTTCGATAATGAATTTTGACATCGATTTTCAAAATTTATATCCTTACTGATTATCGTGCGCATCCCTAAAAAAAAATAGATTGCACACTCGCATGCACAAATATAATTTTCTTATTGAAAAAATAATTTCTTTCTTGTTTTTACCCTTACGCCCAAAATTTTGTTGCCTGCAGCAGCAGATTTTACCAAAAAAATTCATAAAAGGTTCATATTTTTAGAATATTTGCCAAAAAAAATATGTTTATTCAGGGCTATTGGGTGCATCGAGATCATAGCCTACATAAAATCGAATTTAGGCCTATAGGCCCAATTATGAATTTTTCTCGATATGCGTCACCACGGATATTTCAAAAGACTGGTATTCCTTTGATGATTGATTTTTTCAAATAACCTAGTAAATTTTTAATTTTTTTTTATTATTTGGCCCATAAGAATGGGTTTTCAAAAGTATTAGCCTACCATAGTCAGTACATGGAATTAAATTATTACATCCACGCAATTTAAACCTAGCTTTGATATTGCTTTTTTATCCTACAGATTCAAAAATTTTTTTTAATGAACTGCAATTTACAAAGCACTGTAATATATTTGGTTTATAATTTTTAATTTTTTTAGCAGAAATTGATTTTGGGGAACGCAATTGCGTACTAACGTAAAATTTAAATTTGTACTCCTCTAGAAATTTTTTTTGCTTTTAAAAGCCACATTTAAGTGGCAAGCAAAGTTTTAGGCCCAATAACAAAGTAGGGCCCCACAACCACTGATGGTTGACAAAATTTAAGATTTTGTTTCAGAGCCTTCCAACACCAGTACTATCGACATGACAATTACTGTAGTCTTTGTTGAAGGTGTGTCCCGAACCATCCTTATCCGACAGATAACCTTGCCCCCAAATCAAAGCACATGTCAAAGTATTAGAATGCATATTTTGTGTTTTTTTACCACTATTTTTTTGTTTTTTTTTTTGATGTTGATAATTGCACTCTAATTGTGCTTGACCCGCCTCTTTGAAAAAAATGTAAAAATTATTTTCATTAAACATTGGAAATTTTCTATTTTTTTTTTTTTTATTTTTTGATTTAAAAAAAGCGAAAAATTTTAAGTTTTTGCTAGTTTCGCGGTGGATAAAAAACCTGATTAAAGTGTACATCGCCATCAGCAAAAATTTACTCCTAGGGCGAGTGGGAAAAGTCGTGGGTGCTGGGGGCCCAAACTTCATCTGACAGGGGCCCACCCAGTGCCAGGGGTGCCACCCAAAAGGAATGCTAGCAAGTAGGTCCAAATGATGGGGTTGTATTTTTTGGGTAGTCCGTTTGGGTTGATTTTATTAATTCCGCGTTGGAACTAATTAAATAAAACTCACGACTACCGAAAATACAATGTGCGCATATTCAATCCCTGAAAGTTGCGAATAAGATATATACACCCCAGTATACCCATGCGGGTTACTGTGGGGAATGCAGGTCAATAATTAAACATGCGGGTTTTCTGTGGGGCCATGGGGGATCAGTAATTAAAAACCCTATGGGGATCTGTGGACAACCCCGCATGTCACCCCAGTCTGCGGGCAGCCATGGGGGTATACTGTGGGGGCCCGCGGGTTCAGTAATTAAACCCTGTGGGAACTGTGGGCAGCCCCCCCTGTACCCGCAGTCGCGGGGGATGCCCGCATGGACCCACTGCCGGCCCCGGGAGACACTTTCTCATGGGGCCCCCGTGGGCTGCCCGCTAGAATCCAATTGGGGGACGCGGGGAGAGTGCGGGGAAAACCCCATAGGTTTGCTGGGAAGCCTTTCCGGCTCGAATTTCACTTTTTAAAGTAGGCAAATGTATGAACACTGTATATTAAAGATGATTACCGCTTATTTGGAGCGTTTTCATCCAGTAATAGTGAGAAATTTGATTTTTAAAGACTAAGTTTTAAACCTATATTTTTGCACGCAAGCAGAATAGCATTGATATTTTTTTCCGCCTCAGTAAGTCGTTGCTCAGACAGTAGACGCCAGGGTCTACGTGACTTTTTTGGGGTTCTCCAACACGCAAAAGGTGGGGTAGAATCTTCTCGCAGGAGGATATAGTGTGTATGTCTTGATGTCCTGTTTAGCGAAGGTGATAGGCCAAGGGGGGTAGTGAGCGGTGAGGGGGATGCAAGATCTAAGGTGAAGGATCTCTACCATCGTCGTAGGAGAGGGAAGCTGGACACGTGACAGGTAGTCCTAATAAAAGTTGTGAATGTAGGGGAAACCAGTCAGAGTAGCAGTCTAAGAGGTCGGGCGTAGGTGTGGTGTGTAGCCGGCGATAGCCGAGGAGGCTATTAATTAGTTCAAGTGACTAGCAATATGTCACTTGCATATTTGCATATTTAATTGATTCCGTTCTACGAGTGTTTCTTCTGCGCATATTTTTGATTTCGAACTGTTTTGTGACTAGCAATATGTCACTTGCATATTTGCATATTTAATTGATTCCGTTCTACGAGTGTTTTCTTTGCGATATTTTTATAATAAAAAAAAAAAATTTAAATTGTATTTAGAGTCTACCCACTCAGTTATATAACTGATTTTCAGGGGGACTTTAAATCAAAGCGACTAAGCCAACCCTGTAGGCCCGACGCAACGGCAAAGTGAGCGAAACCAACCAAAGATCGTTATTTTTAATAGGAAATATAGCAATCAGTGGTATGGACAGTGCAAACACACCGCGAATCAACGCCAGAATCAAAAAGGCCCGATCAGCAAACTCTGAATTTATTATGTGCTTCGTGCTAGGACGGCTCCAAAGTCACCGTTTACAAACTACTAAGACAAGAACTCAGGGGCTTAAGTCCAAATAAAGAGTTAAAAAACTTCTGACTTGGCGGGAATCGAACCCTGGACCTTCTGACTTTGGGAAGCAGATACGCTAACAACAAAGACCAACGAGCCACAAAATTGATTTCGAACTGTTTTGTGACTAGCAATATGTCACTTGCATATTTGCATATTTAATTGATTCTGTACTACGAGTGTTTCTACTGCGCATATTTTGATTTCGAACTGTTTCGTGACTAGCAAATGTCACATGTGCCTATTTGCATATTCTATTCATTTAACATTACCGGATTTTGGACTAATTATTGACTTCCTGGAACTATATTGCGAACAATAAACTTTCAGTCGAAGCTTGGTTTATAAATGGAATGTTCTCGTGGTGAAGATTCTCAATAGTGGTTCAGTGAGTGGCTGTTTCTGCGCAGCTAGTGTTCCCCTACGATCAGCTGAGATAGGCGGCTAACCCAGGATATTTGGATTACATCGCACCATTCACAAATCAACAGGATAAATGATGAGTACACAATAATTATACTTTAATTAAAATCAATTAAAACTCAGATTTCTTTATCACATTCAATTCATTTTTTATTTTTTAATCAAAAATATATATTAAAATTTTGGGGGTATCAGATGTTACATAGGCAGGGGGAATAGCCCATTGGGAAGTAGAACATTATATCAGAACGGATCCATAGGTAGGCAGGTTGATGTATTAATTGTCTGTATTGTTTTACTTCAATATAACCTAAATCTTGGATGGAAATTCATTCACAAATCTTATAATTTAGATGTTTTTGATCCATTTTGAAATCCTTTGTTTACTTTAAGTTTGTTTTTCAGGTACTAAAATTTGTTTTACAAGATTAATTAATTAATTATAATTATAATTAATTAATTAATATAATTATTTTTTTAATTGAAGAATATTTTGTGTTCTTCCGCATTTTTGAGCTAGTAATTTTATTTGTGTTTTGTTAAGTTACCACTTCCGGGCAAAGAAACGCTTGTTTCTGGGTGGTTTCCTGACAATTTGTCGCCCAGTACGTGTGGCTCGAATTTTACTGCGACCTGAGATAGTAAAATTTTGAATTGTTAAAATTTCGTTGGTCTAGCCAAATTTGGTTACCTGACAATTTGGCGAGCCCAACGTGTGGCATGTAATTAACATCGACCGGGGTAATTAATAAAATAATGTAATTAACATCGACCGGGGTAATTTAGCACCATAAATTGTAATTCAATTTTGAAATAAAATGGACCAAAATGGATCAAACAAAAAACAGGAAGGCATGTTTAACATACAGTTAATGAGGATGAATTTGGAAGGAGAAGATGCGTTTCCTGATATGTCTAGTTATTGGTATATTGAAAAGAAAGCATGGCCAGGAGATGGGACTATTTCATCAATAGGAAACTCGACTGTGACAGGGTTAGGCACACTAAAACAAAGGGGAAAAGAAAAAAATGAGGAAATAGTAGTGGAAGTTTCAATAGATAACGGTAAATCAGAACTGATAACAGAATCAGAGGGGCAAACAAAAAATGATAGTTCGGTAGGGGTAGATAGGTCAAACAAACAAGACGAACAGAAAAAAAGAGAGCATGCCAGATATAATGGAAATGTTCAAACAAATGATGTTTAAGTTTGAAAACCAATCACAAGAGTTGAGACAGGACCTGGGTGGAAAAATGGATAAACAATCACAGGATAATAAGGAAACTGCAAACAAAATTGACAAACTATCACAGGAGATAGAAAATTAATGAAACAGGACAGAGATAAAAAAAGAAAAGGGGGGTTTGTCACGGGAAATAAAGGGAGAAAATTGCAGTCAACATACAAGACAAAAACTGGAGCAAAACTGGAAAACTTTCCCGGGAAATGGGAGTCAAAAAGTAAGTTTATGGGGATTAAAACAGGAAATAAGAACATGGTCACTAACAATAAACGAATGCAGACATGAAGAAAGAGAGAAAGTAAACCCGGGGAGTAGAGATTGATGATTACAGAATGAAACAAATGATTTGAAAATGGTGAAGTAGAGTTATGTGAATCGTTGATATGTTTTTTCCCGAAAGCGTTGATATGGCAATGGATAGAGATGATAAAAGGTTTGAGATATTGAAATGATTGAAATTTGATAATGAGGGACTGGATAATAATTTGATAATAAAAAGGTTGCGGTTTTGATAATAAAGTGATTAAAATGATTAATGGAGAAAAGAAATGTGTTAGATTATATGGAAAGAGTTAGCAAGGAGACATGGGGGATTTAAAATGTAGTGAATGTACAAAAGACAGTTGAAGGTAAACTAATTTGGAGGAAGGAGAGAATGAAGATGAATTTGGGCAGACAAAAGTGAAGAGGAGTATTGAAAAGATTGCAAGCTAGTGGGGGTAGGAGGCCTAAACGAAGGAAAGGCTATAAAAAATGCCTTTAGCAAGTTCAAAAACGCGAGGTATGGGACAAAAACAGGTAATGGCTAAAAGCGGATGAAAATACAGTGACCGGTCGTCTGGGGCATAAAAAGTATGATGAAAGTATAAAATATGATTTATGTTTGACAGGGAAATATAATTGTAATAAACTTAATGACAAATCGAGAAATAATGATTATAAGAAGTGAAGTAACTTCGTATTGTAATATAAGGTACCTAATTAGAAGTGTAATTAGGAAAAAATAATAGTTGTTTTTTATTAGAATCATTATACTCGTATATTGGAATAAAATAAAGAATTGTACTTTGCAGATATTTGTGTAGTGGAAGTGGTTTCGCAAAATTTATAAAAACCGCATTGTGTTATTCTGATCGCAAGATGAATAGCTACTTTGAGAGGCACGGAAAGCAGCAAAAGAGAGGGGGTAGTTTCAGAATTGAAAGGGTATGGACCATGCGTGAAATAACCAGACTAGCGAGGTCGTCTGCTTCGACATAAAAGTGGTTTGTTGACAAAAAACAGCTGGCCGAAAATCCGATATTTAAAGGGTATGGGTGTTTCCGGGAAGCAGCTTACTTCTACCAACCCAGGAAGAAAAGTCTTTTTTCAAAATATTCACAACCAATTACACAATTTATAATTTTCATTAAATTTCATTGTTTTTCTATTAAATGGTAACCAATGCAACTTATGATATAAGGATTGATCAATATATGACATCATGTTAGTGATGATAATTTCATTTTTAATTTAATTTTAATTTTTTAAATTTGTTATTTTCTTTCTTGAATTACATTGGATGTACTGCAATGGGAATAGTTGTGTAGCAGGCGGATGTAATTAATAGGTGGAGGATTTCATTGTAAAATGAGATAATAAGATACAAAAATAATATTAATGTAAAGAATTTCCATGGGGTAATTATATTTTTTGTCATCATTGGGTATAAATTTAAATTTAAATAGTTTTAGAATTGTGAGTTTAAAAAAGCCTCCTAGTTATTTTCAATTCAATATCTATCAATTTCCATATTAATATGCAAATTTTCCAATTAATTTTATTAAACTTCTTAATATGCAACATACAAATGTATCTACATCTATATAGTATCAGTCAACAATCATTATCAAAGCCAATCCTCATTTTGGTTGAATTAACTCGTAATTAATATCAAACTGATTAATTGATAATTAACCAAATTTAAAGCCATTCCGGCTCGAATTTACATTTTAAAGTAGGCAAATGTATGAAAAAGGATATTAAAGATGATTACCGCTTATTTGGAGCGTTCACCCCAGTAATAGTGAGAAATTTGAGGTTTAAACCTAAGTTTCACTATTTTTGCACACAAGCAAAATAGCTTTATATATTCCGCCTCAGTAAGTCGTTGCTCAGACAGTAGACGCCAGGGTCTACGACTTTTTGCGTTCTCCAAACACGCAAAAGGAGGGTAGAATTTTTCTCGAAGGAGGATATAGTGGTACGACTGAGGTCCTTTTAGCGAAGGTGATGGGCCCCAAGGGGGTAGTGAGGGGTTTTGAGGGGGATGCAAGATCTAAGGTGAAGATCTCTCATGTCGTAGGAGACAACGGACACGTGACGGGTAGTCCTAAAAAGTTGTGAATGTAGGGGAAAAGTCAGAGGCAGTCTAAGAGGTCGGGCGAGGTGTGGTGTGTAGCCGGCGATAGCCGAGGAGGCTAAAAATTAGTTCAAGTGACTTAGCAATATGTCACTTGCATATTTGCATAATTTAATTGTTTCCGTTTTTACGAGTGTTTCTCTGCGCATATTTTTGATTTCGAACTGTTTTGTGACTAGCAATATGTCACTTGCATATTTGCATATTAATTGTTTCCCGTTCTACGAGTGTTTCTTCTGCGCATATTTTTTAAATAATAAATAAAAATAAATTGTATTAGAGTCTACCCACTCAGTTATAAAATGATTTCAGTGGGGGACTTTAAATCAAAGCGACTAAGCCAACCCTGTGGCCCCGACGCAATGGCGAGTGAGCGATAACAACCCAAAAAATCGTTATTTTATAGGAATATAGCAAAGTGGATGGCCCCCCCAGTGCGAAACCGCAATCACGCCGGGAATCAACAAGGCGATTCAGCAAACTCTGATTTATTATGGCTCGTTGCTAGGACGCTCAAAGTCACCGTTTACAAACTACTAAACAAGAACTCATGGATTAAGTCCAAATCAGAAGTAAAAAAATTCGGGACTTTGGCGGGAATCGAACCCGGACCTTGCATTGGAAGCAGATACGTAACAACAAGACAAGAGCCACACAATGATTGAACTGTTTTGTGATAGCAATATGTCATGCATATTGCATATTTAATTGATTCCGTCTACAGTGTTCTTCTGCGATATTTTTGATTTCGACTGTTTTGTGACTAGCAATAATGCACTTGCGCATATTTGCATATTTTAGTTGATTCGTACTACGAGTTTTTTAACTGCGCATATTTGATTTCGAAGTTTCGTGACTAGAAATGTCACATGTGCCTATTGGCATATTTATTCATTAACATTACCGGATTTTGGACTAATTATTGACTTCCTGGAAACTATATTGCGAACAATAAACTTTCAGTCGAAGCTTGGTTTATAAGGGAAGTTCCGTGGTGAAGATTCTCAATAGTGGTTCATGAGGGGCTGTTTCTGCGCAGCTAGTTTCCCCTACGAAGCTGAGTAGGCGGCTAACCCAGGATTTTGGTTACATCGCACCTTCACAAATAACAGGATAAATGATGAGTACACAATAATTATACTTTAATTAAAATAAATAAACTCAGATTTCTTTTCAATTCAATTCATTTTTTTTTTAATAAAAAATATATATTAAAATTTGGGGTATCAATGTTACATAGGGGGGGAATAGCCCATTGGGAAGTAAAAACATTATTCGAACGGATCATAGTAGGCAGGTTGTTTAAATTAATTGCGTATTGTTTTACTTCAATATAACCTAATTTTGGAGGGAAATTTTCAAAATTCTTATAATTTGATTTTTGATCCATTTGAATCCTTTGTTTACTTTAAGTTTGTTTTCAGGCTAAATTTGTTTTACATGTAATTAATAATTATAATTATAATTAATTAATTAATATAATTATTTTTTTAATTGAAGAATATTTGTGTTTTCCGCATTTTTGAGTAGTAATTTTATGGTGTTTTTTTAAAGTTACCACTTCGGGCAAAGAAAACGCTTGTTCGGGTGGTTTCCTGACAATTGTCGCCCAGTAGTGTGGCTCGAATTTTACTGCGACCTGAGATAGTAAAATTTTGAATGTTAAAATTTCTTTGGTTAGCCAAATTGGTTACTGACAATTGGCGAGCCCAAGTGTGGCATGTAATTAACATCGACCGGGTTTTAATAAAATAAATAATTATTATTTTTTCTCAAATTTACACATAAATTGAATTCTAGTTTGATAATAAAATGGGACAAAATGGATCAAACAAACAGGAAGGCATTTTTAACCCAGTAAGTAATGAGTGAATTTGGAAGGAGAAGATGCGTTTCCGATATGTCTAGTATGTGTAATTGAAAAAGAAGCATGCCAAGAAAGATGGAGACTATTTCATAAATAGGAAACTCGACTGTGACAGGGTTAGCACACTCACAAGACAGATGAGGGAATAGTCAGTGGAAGTTCAAATAGATAACGGAAAATCAAAATGATAACAAATCAGAGGGGAAACCCAAAAAATGTAGCGGTAGGGTAGATAGGTCAACAAAAAGACGAACGGGAAAAAGGAGCATGCCGATATAATGGAAAGTTAAACAAATATGTTTAAGTTGAAAAAAAATCACAAGAGTGAGACATACCTGGGTGGAAAAATGGATAAACAATCCGGATAATAAGGAAATGCAACAAATTGACAAACTATCACAAGAGATAAAACAGGAAATAGGGAGACTGCAAAGGTTTAAACAGGAAATGAGTAAAAAATAGAGGAACAATCACAAAAAATGGAAGAAAATTTGAAAAACAGATTGGGGGGTTATCACAGGAGAGAAATTGAAAAACAGTTACAAGAGATAAAACAAGAAATAGGGGGGTTATCACAGGAAATGAGTGAAAAAATTTGACAAGTCAACATACAAGAACAAAAACTGGAAGCAAAAGGGGAAAAAAATCCAGGAAATGGGAGTCAAAATAGATAAGCATATGGGGATTTAAAACAGGAAAAAAATGGTCATAACAATAAACGAATGCGACAGAAGTAAGAGGAGAAGTAAACGGGATAATGAAATGATGAAAGAATAGAAATGATTTAAAAAAGGGGTGAAGTCAGAGAGTTATGTGAAATCGGATGAAAATTTGGTGTTTACCGAAAGCGTTGATATGGAAATGGATAGAGATGATGAAAGGTTTGAGGATATTGAAATGATTGAAAAGGGTTGATAATGAGGGATGGATAAAAATTTTGATAATAAAAAAGGTTTGCGGGTTTGAAAATAAAGTGATTAATAATGGATTAATGGAGAAAAGAAATGTGCTTGAGATTAGTATGGAAAGAGTTAGCAAGGAGACATGGGGGATGTTAAAATGTGCAGTGAATGTACAACAGACAGTTGAAGGTAAACTAATGTTTGGAAGGAAGAGAGAGAGATGGAAGATGGAATTTGGGCAGACAAAAGTTGAAAGATGGAGTATTGAAAAGATTGCTAAGCTAGTGGGGGGTAGGAGGCCTAAACGGAAGGAAAGGCTTGAAAAAAGTGCCTTAGCAAGGTTCAAAACGCGAGGTATGGGACAAAAGCAGGTAATGGCTAGACGCTGGATGAAAATGACAGTGACCGGTCGTCTGGGTGGCATAAAAAGTATGATGAAAGTATGATATATGATTTATGCTGACAGGGCATAAATGATAATTGTAAATAAACTTAATGACAATCGAGAAATAATGATTCTAAGAAGTGAAGTAACTTCGTATTGTAATATAAAGTGTACCTAATTAGAAGTGTAATTAGGACAAAATAATAGTTGTTTTTTATTAGAATCATTATTACTCGTATATTGGAATAAAATTATAAAGAATTGTACTTTGCAGATATTTTGTGTAGTGGAAGATGGTTTCGCAAAATATAAAATAACCAAGCATTGTGTTGATTCTTGTATCGCAAGATGAATAGCTATCCTTTGAGAGGCACGGAAAGCAGCAAAAGAGAGGGGGGTAGTTTCAGAATTGAAAGTGTATGGTACGCATGCGTGAAATAAACGCAGACTAGCGAGGTCGTCTGGCTTCGACATAAAAAGTGGTTTGTTGACAAAAAACAGCTGTGCCGAAAATCGATACTCTCAAGGTATAGGTGATTCCAGGAAGCTAGCTCTACTTCTCCCAAACCAGGAAGTAAAGTCGTTTCAAAATATATACACCAACCAACTTTACACAATTTATAATTTTCAATTTAAAATTTTTCATTGTTTTTCATTAAATTTGGGTTTAAACCAATGCCAACTTATGATATAAGGATTGATCAATATATGACAATCATTGTTTAGTGATGAATAATTTTCATTTTTAATTTTAATTTTAATTTTTAATTGTTATATTTCTTTTCTTTGAATTACATTGTGGATGTACTGCAAATGGGAATAGTTGTGTAGGCAGGCGAGATGTAATTCAACTAGGTGGAGGATTTTTCATTGTAAAATGATATAATAATGATACAAAAATAATATTAAGTGATAAAGAATTTCCATGTGGGTAATTATATTTTTTTGTCATCATTAGTATGAATTAATTAAATAGATTTAGAATTGTGAGTTTAACAAGCCTCCCTAGTTATTTTCAATTCAATATCTATCATATTTCCATATTAATATGCAAATTTATTCAATTAATTTTATTAACTTCATTAATAGAAAACATATCAAATGTATTACATCTATATAGTATCAGTCAACAATCAATTATCAAAGCCAATCCTATTTTGGTGAAATTAACTCTGTAATTAGATCAAAACTGTTAATTGATAATTAACCTAATTAAGCCATTTCCGGCTCGAATTTCACATTTTAAAGTAGGCAAATGTATGAACACTGTATATTAAAGATGATTACCGCTTATTTGGAGCGTTTTCATCCAGTAATATTTGAAAAAATTTGAGTTTAAGACTAAGTTTTCCCCCTATATTTTTGCACACAAGCAAAATAGCATTGATATTATTTCCGCCTCAGTAAGTCGTTGCTCAGACAGTAGACGCCAGGGTTACGTGACTTTTTGCGTTCTCCAACACGCAAAAGGAGGGGTAGAATCTTCTCGAAGGAGGATATAGTGTGTACGACTTGGGTCCAGTTTAGCGAAGGTGATGGGCCCAAAGGGGGGTAGTGAGCGGTGAGGGGGATGCAAGATCTAAGGTGAGGATCTCTACCATCGTCGTAGGAGAGGGAAGCTGGACACGTGACAGGTAGTCCTAATAAAAGTTGTGAATGTAGGGGAAACCAGTCAGAGTAGCAGTCTAAGAGGTCGGGCGTAGGTGTGGTGTGTAGCCGGCGATAGCCGAGGAGGCTATTAATTAGTTCAAGTGACTAGCAATATGTCACTTGCATATTTGCATATTTAATTGATTCCGTTCTACGAGTGTTTCTACTGCGCATATTTTGATTTCGAACTGTTTCGTGACTAGCAAATGTCACATGTGCCTATTTGCATATTCTATTCATTTAACATTACCGGATTTTGGACTAATTATTGACTTCCTGGAACTATATTGCGAACAATAAACTTTCAGTCGAAGCTTGGTTTATAAATGGAATGTTCTCGTGGTGAAGATTCTCAATAGTGGTTCAGTGAGTGGCTGTTTCTGCGCAGCTAGTGTTCCCCTACGACCAGCTGAGATAGGCGGCTAACCCAGGATATTTGGATTACATCGCACCATTCACAAATCAACAGGATAAATGATGAGTACACAATAATTATACTTTAATTAAAATCAATTAAAACTCAGATTTCTTTATCACATTCAATTCATTTTTTATTTTTTAATCAAAAATATATATTAAAATTTTGGGGGTATCAGATGTTACATAGGCAGGGGGAATAGCCCATTGGGAAGTAGAACATTATATCAGAACGGATCCATAGGTAGGCAGGTTGATGTATTAATTGTCTGTATTGTTTTACTTCAATATAACCTAAATCTTGGATGGAAATTCATTCACAAATCTTATAATTTAGTAGTTTTTGATCCATTTTACAAATTAATTAATTATTATAATTATAATTATTAATTAATATAATTATTTTTTTAATTGAAGAATATTTTGTGTTCTTCCGCATTTTTGAGCTAGTAATTTTATTTGTGTTTTGTTAAGTTACCACTTCCGGGCAAAGAAACGCTTGTTTCTGGGTGGTTTCCTGACAGTGTTATGCGGATTTTCTGTTGTTCTGTGAAAAAATCATTACTTATTATTAATTATTTAAATTTAATTGTAAATAAACTTAAATTTTAATTTTTTTAAATTAATTTCGTTTTAAAAAAGAAAAAAATCGTAAAATTGCGATTATCATAAGAAATAATTATTCGATTGCGCTCAAATTTCACACGAATATATTAATTCATAAATTTAAGGTTCTGTGAAAAAATTATTACAATCGGTTAAAGCATGTAGGTGTTAAAAGTCAAAGAATTGTTTTAAAAAAAGAAAAACCCGTAAAATTTCGATTTTCATGAGAAATAATTTTTCGATTGCTCTCAAATTTCACACGAATATCTTAATTCATAAAATTATGGTTCTGTGAAAAACTCATTAAAATCGGATAAAGCATGTAGGTGTTATAAGTCGAAGAATTTTTTTAAAAATCGAAAAAATCGTAAAATTGCGATTTTCACGAGAAGTAATTTTTTGATTGCGCTCAAAAAAGTGGCAGTTCTAAATTCAGAGATTTCGAAGGCATCCATAAAATTTCATCGCAATTGGAGTATCGGTTTAGCCGGAATCGTGCTGACGAACACACAATAATACAGAAAAAAGAAAAAAAAACAACGTTCCGGATTTTTTTCTCCAGTGTGGTGAAATGGAATCTTCGCTTCGCTCGCTACGATCATCCAATAATAATTGCCATATGTAGAACAGAAGTCTTTCAATATGGGAATAATTGCCCCTATTAAAATAATAATTCTAAAAATTGTAATGAATTTGTGATAGGTCCTCAATAATAATTACTTATAACTTGCTCGTTATTCTGTGTATATGTGTTATCTTAGTTTTATTTTTGTAAAACAGTTTTTACGACTTTTTTTTTTTAACGTTAATACATTCGAACTTCGTGTTGTAATACGCGAGAGGCAGCCAAACCCAAAATTTTTAAATTTTCGCTCCCTTTACTACTTTACAACGGAGTTCACTATCATTGGTCAATCGAGCGCGGTTCCGAAGAGGCGTCACGCAGCGTTGCCAAGCCTTCACTGTTGCTCCTGGTTGTTACAATTATATGTTTGACTTTGGACGTAAAAAATATCAAAATCCAGTATGGTAACATGTATTTTTGCAAATACTATTTTTTTCAGTGTTTATTACCTGCAATGATACATAATTGTCAATTTCACTTGCTTCGTGTACTGTATCCTTTTTGGTC
>JAMZAV010007836.1:0-19701 GCA_024449915.1 Sweltsa coloradensis | reverse complement strand
TAGGTTGGTACATTCAAAACCACAGTACATCCAGAGCTCAGTGGAGCTTTTCAAGTGAAAGGGAAAAACAAAGGTGGGTAAATTAAACACACCAGTCACACAGAGCTCAGTGGAGCTGTTCTAAGTGTAAGAGAAACATAGGTGGTATCATGTCAACACACACAGTACATCACAGAGCTCAGTGGAGCTGTTCTAAGTGTAAGAGAAACATAGGTTGGTATCATGTCAACACACACAGTACATCACAGAGCTCAGTGGAGCTGTTCTAAGTGTAAGAGAAACATAGGTGGGTAAACATCATCAACACACACAGATACATCACAGAGCTCAGTGGAGCTGTTCTAACCCATATTGAAATTTTTATATGTTATATGTATGTTAAATATATTCTTCTTTTGGCAAATATGTCTATAATATATTTTGAAAATGACAGTATATTTTCAGGTCTATCTGAGATATATTTCAAGTTTACATAATTCTGTTTCCTTTTTTTAACTATCTTAAGAATTTCTTTAAGCGTTTTTTTTGTAGTTTTAGTTGTAGTAGTAGTAGTTGTTGTTGTTGTTGTTGTTGTTGTTGTTGTCGTCGTAAAAATTTGTAACAGAACTGTATCAGTAGCATTTATATCTTTGCTCGCAGAGCCACCTAGCGCCACCTGCAGTGTACGTTCTGGAAAGCTGCTCAATGTAGCTAGTGTGTCTGATTGCCGATAGAGCGCGTATGGTTGTTGTTTGTGTCAAGAGTAACTAATGTCTGCTGGCACGTGCATTGAGCTTGCCAATGGCTTCCCCATGCTGCTGTATACAAGACATTTTACACATTAATTGTTCAATTTGAAGCAGAATAAAGTGTCATATCGTCTATACGAGTGCAGCAAGTAATTGCTTGATAGTCTGAGCTCAGATAAGTGCAGTTTTATTTTCGATAAACGTACTATAAATTATCTAATTTGACTTGCTTTTATTTTTCAATATTTGTCTCTTTGTAAGCAGCCCTATGTGCAAATATTTTTTCTTCAAAATGGACCCGAAATTCGTTGGAACGCGGTTAAAATTTATGTTCGTGTATCAGGCTAGCAGGACGAGTAGGGGGTGCCATCGCCTGCAACCGCGTGCCGCAGTACACGAGCGCTTGCAAGTTACCTACACCGTGCCGTGGCAGGAGCTTGTGGTGTCTGCAGAGGCGTGCGACGACAGTCCCCCCCGCAGTACATATGCGACATGCAGGTTGCCTAACATGGCAGGGGCGCAGGAGCTGGTGGCGCGCGGCGCGAGTACTGGCCCGCAGTACATATGCGACATGCAGGTTGCCTAACATGGCAGGGGCAGGGGCGGGTGCTCCTCGGACGATGCTCCTCGCGTGTTGTAGATCTCGCTGAGGTTATTTTACGGAATAAAGCGATAATGTCTTGACCTAGAAATATTTAACAAAGTTCTGCAAAGCGTTGCAGCCCGGCGGAAAATTGCATATTTGGATGAGCGTAGCGAGCGAAGCGAAGATTCCATTCTACTACACTGGAGAAAAAAATCCGGAATGTTTTGTTTTTTTTCTTTCTGTTTGTATTATTGTGTGTTTGTTAGCACGATTCCGGCTAAACCGATACTCCAATTGTAATGAAATTTTATGGAGACCTTTGAAATCTCTGAACCTAGAACTGCATGGTTCAAAAAATCAATCGAAAAATTATTTCTCAAAGAAATCGCAATTTTACGATTTTTTTCGATTTTAAGTGCGATATTTTTGTACATTTGGTTCGATTCTGACCAAACAAGTAGGGCTACAACGTTCATATTTCACATGGACATTGAGGTTATGGTGATGTAGTACCTTTGGAAAGAAAAAGTTGAAAAAGTTAGACAGAATCCATGGAAATAAAGGCTTTAATATGTGTTTTTGAGTTTATTTCAACAATTAACAAGATACTAACAATAGAAACTTGACAACAACCACCAACAATGCATTCAAAAAGACTTGCAAAGGAAAAGTGGTCCTCGCAAACAAAAAACTTGCAAAAAAAAAGCTCATCTATCAACGCGGCGGGACTTTAAGCGTTTTCCTAGTATAAATTAATATATTAATGTGAAATTTGAGCGCAATAGAAAAATTATTTCTCGTGAAAATCGCAATTTCACGTTTTTTTCGTTTTAAAAAAAATACGCTCATCCAACAACGCGCCTGAAAAAGCGTTTACGAAGCTTCCGAATTATTAAAATATTTTGCTGAACTTAAATTTCGCGTATATTAAGCAATTACGTAGTAATATCGCCGATATTTTCGCTTAAAGATAAAATATATCTTGAAATGTACGTCAATTACATGCCAATTACAAAAAAATTGTATCTCCAACATATTATCTAAAATATCCTTAAAGCTGCCAATTCTTGTATATCTACAATATGTTCTTGGACATATAACTAAAATATATTAAAAATATTTAAAACTAAATATATTTAAAAATATAAATATTTGAGTGTGGGAAGTGTAAGAGAAACATAGGTTGGTATCATGTCAACACACACAGTACATCACAGCGCTCAGTGGAGCTGTTTCTAAGTGTAAGAGAAACATAGGTTGGGTATCATGTCAACACACACAGTACATCACAGAGCTCAGTGGAGCTGTTCTAAGTGTAAGAGAAACATAGGTTGGTATCATGTCAACACACACAGTACATCACAGAGCTCAGTGGAGCTGTTCTAAGTGTAAGAGAAACATAGGTGGGTATCATGTCAACACACACAGTACATCACAGAGCTCAGTGGAGCTGTTCTAAGTGTAAGAGAAACATAGGTTGGTATCATGTCAACACACACAGTACATCACAGAGCTCAGTGGAGCTGTTCTAAGTGTAAGAGAAACATAGGTGTTAACATCATCAACACACACAGTACATCACAGAGCTCAGTGGAGCTGTTCTAACCCATATTGAAATTTTTATATGTTATATGTATGTTAAATATATTCTTCTTTTGGCAAATATGTCTATAATATATTTTGAAAATGACAGTATATTTTCAGGTCTATCTGAGATATATTTCAAGTTTACATAATTCTGTTTCCTTTTTTTAACTATCTTAAGAATTTCTTTAAGCGTTTTTTTTTTGTAGTTTTAGTTGTAGTAGTAGTAGTTGTTGTTGTTGTTGTTGTTGTTGTTTGTCGTCGTAAAAATTTGTAACAGAACTGTATCAGTAGCATTTATATCTTTGCTCGCAGAGCCACCTAGCGCCACCAGTGTACGTTCTGGAAAGCTGCTCAATGTAGCTAGTGTGTCTGATTTGCCGATAGAGCGCGAATGGTTGTTGTTTGTGTCAAGAGTAACTAATGTCTGCTGGCACGTGCATTGAGCTTGCCAATGCTTTCCCCATGCTGCTGTATACAAGACATTTTACACATTAATTGTTCAATTTGAAGCAGAATTAAGTGTCATATCGTTCTATACGAGTGCAGCAAGTAATTGCTTGATAGTCTGAGCTCAGATAAGTGCAGTTTCATTTTCGATAAACGTACTATAAATTATCTAATTTGACTTGCTTTTATTTTTCAATATTCGTCTCTTTGTAAGCAGCCCTATGTGCAAATATTTTTTCTTCAAAATGGACCCGGAATTCGTTGGGAAACGCGGTTAAAATTTATGTTCGTGTATCAGGCTAGCAGGACGAGTAGGGGGTGCCATCGCCTGCAACCGCGTGCCGCAGTACACGAGCGCTTGCAAGTTACCTACACCGTGCCGTGGCAGGAGCTTGTGGTTCTGCAGAGGCGTGCGACGACAGTCCCCCCCGCAGTACATATGCGACATGCAGGTTGCGTGACATGGCAGGGGCGCAGGGGCCTGTGGCGCGCGGCGCGAGTACTGGCCCGCAGTACATATGCGACATGCAGGTTGCCTAACATGGCAGGGGCAGGGGCGGGTGCTCCTCGGACGATGCTCTCGCGTGTTGTAGATCTCGCTGAGGTTATTTTACGGAATAAAGCGATTAATGTCTTGACCTAGAATATTTAACAAAGTTCTGCAAAGCGTTGCAGCCCGGCGGAAAATTGCATATTTGGATGAGCGTAGCGAGCGAAGCGAAGATTCCATTCTACTACACTGGAGAAAAAAATCCGGAATGTTTTGTTTTTTTTCTTTCTGTTTGTATTATTGTGTGTTTGTTAGCACGATTCGGCTAAACCGATACTCCAATTGTAATGAAATTTTATGGAGACCTTTGAAATCTCTGAACCTAGAACTGCATGGTTCAAAAAATCAATCGAAAAATTATTTCTCAAAGAAATCGCAATTTTACGATTTTTTTCGATTTTAAGTGCGATATTTTTGTACATTTGGTTCGATTCTGACCAAACAAGTAGGGCTACAACGTTCATATTTCACATGGACATTGAGGTTATGGTGATGTAGTACCTTTGGAAAGAAAAAGTTGAAAAAGTTAGACAGAATCCATGGAAATAAAGGCTTTAATATGTGTTTTTTGAGGTTTATTTCAACAATTAACAAGATACTAACAATAGAAACTTGACAACAACCACCAACAATGCATTCGAAAAGCACTTGCAAAGGAAAAGTGGTCCTCGCAAACAAAAAACCTTGCAAAAAAAAGCTCATCTATCAACGCGGCGGGACTTAAGCGTTTTCCTAGTATAAATTAATATATTAATGTGAAATTTGAGCGCAATAGAAAAATTATTTCTCGTGAAAATCGCAATTTCACGTTTTTTTCGTTTAAAAAAAATACGCTCATCCAACAACGCGCCTGGAAAAAGCGTTTTACGAAGCTTCCGAATTATTAAAATATTTGCTGAACTTAAATTTCGCGTATATTAAGCAATTACGTAGTAATATCGCCGATATTTCGCTTAAAGATAAAATATATCTTGAAATGTACGTCAATTACATGCCAATTACAAAAAAATTGTATCTCCAACATATATCTAAAATATCCTTAAAGCTGCCAATTCTTGTATATCTACAATATGTTCTTGACATATAACTAAAATATATTAAAAATATTTAAAACTAAATATATTTAAAATATAAATATTTGAGTGTGGGAAGTGTAAGAGAAACATAGGTTGGTATCATGTCAACACACACAGTACATCACAGAGCTCAGTGGAGCTGTTCTAAGTGTAAGAGAAACATAGGTTGGTATCATGTCAACACACACAGTACATCACAGAGCTCAGTGGAGCTGTTCTTAGTGTAAGAGAAACATAGGTGGGTATCATGTCAACACACACAGTACATCACAGAGCTCAGTGGAGCTGTTCTAAGTGTAAGAGAAAATACGGCTGGTATCCTGTCAACGACACACAGTACATCACAGAGCTCAGTGGAGCTGGATCTAAGTGTAAGAGAAACATAGGTTGGTATCATGTCAACACACACAGTACATCACAGAGCTCAGTGGAGCTGTTCTTAGTGTAAGAGAAACATAGGTTGGTATCATGTCAACACACACAGTACATCACAGAGCTCAGTGGAGCTGTTCTAAGTGTAAGAGAAACATAGGTGGGTATCATGTCAACACACACAGTACATCACAGAGCTCAGTGGAGCTGTTCTAACCCATATTGAAATTTTTATATGTTATATGTATGTTAAATATATTCTTCTTTGGCAAATATGTCTATAATATATTTTGAAAATGACAGTATATTTTCAGGTCTATCTGAGATATATTTCAAGTTTACATAATTCTGTTTCCTTTTTTTAACTATCTTAAGAATTTCTTTAAGCGTTTTTTTTGTAGTTTTAGTTGTAGTAGTAGTTGTTGTTGTGTTGTTTGTTGTTGTTGTTGTCGTCGTAAATATTTGTAACAGAACTGTATCAGTAGCATTTATATCTTTGCTCGCAGAGCCACCTAGCGCCACCAGTGTACGTTCTGGAAAGCTGCTCAATGTAGCTAGTGTGTCTGATTGCCGATAGAGCGCGAATGGTTGTTGTTTGTGTCAAGGAGTAACTAATGTCTGCTGGCACGTGCATTGAGCTTGCCAATGGCTTCCCCATGCTGCTGTATACAAGACATTTTACACATTAATTGTTCAATTTGAAGCAGAATAAAGTGTCATATCGTCTATACGAGTGCAGCAAGTAATTGCTTGATAGTCTGAGCTCAGATAAGTGCAGTTTTATTTTCGATAAACGTACTATAAATTATCTAATTTGACTTGCTTTTATTTTTCAATATTCGTCTCTTTGTAAGCAGCCCTATGTGCAAATATTTTTTCTTCAAAATGGACCCGAAATTCGTTGGAACGCGGTTAAAATTTATGTTCGTGTATCAGGCTAGCAGGACGAGTAGGGGGTGCCATCGCCTGCAACCGCGTGCCGCAGTACACGAGCGCTTGCAAGTTACCTACACCGTGCCGTGGCAGGAGCTTGTGGTGTCTGCAGAGGCGTGCGACGACAGTCCCCCCCGCAGTACATATGCGACATGCAGGTTGCCTAACATGGCAGGGGCGCAGGAGCTGGTGGCGCGCGGCGCGAGTACTGGCCCGCAGTACATATGCGACATGCAGGTTGCCTAACATGGCAGGGGCAGGGGCGGGTGCTCCTCGGACGATGCTCCTCGCGTGTTGTAGATCTCGCTGAGGTTATTTTACGGAATAAAGCGATTAATGTCTTGACCTAGAAATATTTAACAAAGTTCTGCAAAGCGTTGCAGCCCGGCGGAAAATTGCATATTTGGATGAGCGTAGCGAGCGAAGCGAAGATTCCATTCTACTACACTGGAGAAAAAAATCCGGAATGTTTTGTTTTTTTTTTTTCTTTCTGTTGTATTATTGTGTGTTTGTTAGCACGATTCCGGCTAAACCGCTACTCCAATTGTAATGACATTTTATGGAGACCTTTGACATCTCTGAACCTAGAACTGCCTGGTTCAAAAAAGTCACTCGAAAAATTATTTCTCAAAGAAATCGCAATTTTCCGATTTTTTTTCGATTTTAAGTGCGATATTTTTGTACATTTGGTTCGATTCTGACCAAACAAGTAGGGCTACAACGTTCATATTTCACATGGACATTGAGGTTATGGTGATGTAGTACCATTTGGAAAGAAAAAGTTGAAAAAAGTTAGACAGAATCCATGGAAATAAAGGCTTTAATATGTGTTTTTGAGGTTTATTTCAACAATTAACAAGATACTAACAATAGAAACTTGACAACAACCACCAACAATGCATTCAAAAAGCACTTGCAAAGGAAAAGTGGTCCTCGCAAACAAAAAACTTGCAAAAAACAAGCTCATCTATCAACGCGGCGGGACTTAAGCGTTTTCCTAGTATAAATTAATATATTAATGTGAACTTTGAGCGCAATAGAAAATTATTTCTCGTGAAAATCGCAATTTCACGTTTTTTTTCGTTTAAAAAAAATACGCTCATCCAACAACGCGCCTGAAAAAGCGTTTACGAAGCTTCCGAATTATTAAAATATTTTGCTGAACTTAAATTTCGCGTATATTAAGCAATTACGTAGTAATATCGCCGATATTTCGCTTAAAGATAAAATATATCTTGAAATGTACGTCAATTACATGCCAATTACAAAAAAATTGTATCTCCAACATATATCTAAAATATCCTTAAAGCTGCCAATTCTTGTATATCTACAATATGTTCTTGACATATAACTAAAATATATTAAAAATATTTAAAACTAAATATATTTAAAATATAAATATTTGAGTGTGGGAAGTGTAAGAGAAACATAGGTTGGTATCATGTCAAAACACACAGTACATCACAGAGCTCAGTGGAGCTGTTCTAAGTGTAAGAGAAACATAGGTTGGTATCATGTCAACACACACAGTACATCACAGAGCTCAGTGGAGCTGTTCTAAGTGTAAGAGAAACATAGGTTGGTATCATGTCAACACACACAGTACATCACAGAGCTCAGTGGAGCTGTTCTTAGTGTAAGAGAAACATAGGTGGGTATCATGTCAACACACACAGTACATCACAGAGCTCAGTGGAGCTGTTCTAAGTGTAAGAGAAACATAGGTGGGTAACATCATCAACACACACAGTACATCACAGAGCTCAGTGGAGCTGTTCCAACCCATATTGAAATTTTTATATGTTATATGTATGTTAAATATATTCTTCTTTTGGCAAATATGTCTTTAATATATCTGAAAATGACTGTATATTTTCAGGTCTATCTGAGATATATTTCAAGTTTACATAATTCTGTTTCCTTTTTTTAACTATCTTAAGAATTTCTTTAAGCGTTTTTTTTGTAGTTTTAGTTGTAGTAGTAGTTGTTGTTGTTGTTGTTGTTGTTGTTGTTGTCGTCGTAAAAATTTGTAACAGAACTGTATCAGTAGCATTTATATCTTTGCTCGCAGAGCCACCTAGCGCCACCAGTGTACGTTCTGGAAAGCTGCTCAATGTAGCTAGTGTGTCTGATTGCCGATAGAGCGCGAATGGTTGTTGTTTGTGTCAAGAGTAACTAATGTCTGCTGGCACGTGCATTGAGCTTGCCAATGGCTTCCCCATGCTGCTGTATACAAGACATTTTACACATTAATTGTTCAATTTGAAGCAGAATAAAGTGTCATATCGTCTATACGAGTGCAGCAAGTAATTGCTTGATAGTCTGAGCTCAGATAGTGCAGTTTTATTTTCGATAAACGTACTATAAATTATCTAATTTGACTTGCTTTTATTTTTCAATATTCGTCTCTTTGTAAGCAGCCCTATGTGCAAATATTTTTTCTTCAAAATGGACCCGAAATTCGTTGGAACGCGGTTAAAATTTATGTTCGTGTATCAGGCTAGCAGGACGAGTAGGGGGTGCCATCGCCTGCAAAACCGCGGTGCCGCAGTACACGAGCGCTTGCAAGTTACCTACACCGTGCCGTGGCAGGAGCTTGTGGTGTCTGCAGAGGCGTGCGACGACAGTCCCCCCCGCAGTACATATGCGACATGCAGGTTGCCTAACATGGCAGGGGCGCAGGAGCTGGTGGCGCGCGGCGCGAGTACTGGCCCGCAGTACATATGCGACATGCAGGTTGCCTAACATGGCAGGGGCAGGGGCGGGTGCTCCTCGGACGATGCTCCTCGCGTGTTGTAGATCTCGCTGAGGTTATTTTACGGAATAAAGCGATTAATGTCTTGACCTAGAAATATTTAACAAAGTTCTGCAAAGCGTTGCAGCCCGGCGGAAAATTGCATATTTGGATGAGCGTAGCGAGCGAAGCGAAGATTCCATTTCTACTACACTGGAGAAAAAAATCCGGAATGTTTGTTTTTTTTCTTTCTGTTTGTATTATTGTGTGTTTGTTAGCACGATTCCGGCTAAACCGATACTCCAATTGTAATGAAATTTTATGGAGACCTTTGAAATCTCTGAACCTAGAACTGCATGGTTCAAAAAATCAATCGAAAAATTATTTCTCAAAGAAATCGCAATTTTACGATTTTTTTCGATTTTAAGTGCGATATTTTTGTACATTTGGTTCGATTCTGACCAAACAAGTAGGGCTACAACGTTCATATTTCACATGCCCTTGAGGTTATGGTGATGTAGTACCTTTGGAAAAAAAAAGTTGAAAAAGTTAGACAGAATCCATGGAAAAAAGGTTTTAAAATATGTGTTTTTGGGTTTATTTCAACAATTAACAAGTACAAAACATAAAATTTGACAACAACCCCCCACAAGCATTCAAAAGCATTTGAAAAGGGAAAAAAGGGGTCCTCCAAACAAAAACTTGAAAAAAAAAGCTCATCTATAAACGCGGGGGGACTTAAGCGTTTTCCTATTTAAAAATTAATATTTAAATTAAAAATTTAGCGAAAATAAAAAAATTATTTCCGTAAAAATCGAAATTTACGTTTTTTTCTTTTAAAAAAAAAAAACGCTCACCCAACAACGCGCCTGAAAAAGCGTTTACGAAGCTTCCAAATTATTAAAATATTTTGCTGAACTAAATTTCGCGTATTTTAAAGGGGCAATTACTAGTAATATCGCCGATATTTGCTTAAAGATAAAATTTTCTTGAAATGTCGTCAATTAATGCCAATTAAAAAAAAATGTATCTCCAACTATTTCTAAAATATCCTTAAAGTCCCAAATTCTTGTATATCTAAAATATGTTCTTGACATATAACAAAAATATATTAAAAATATTTTAAAACTAATATTTTTTAAAATATAAATATTTGAGTGTGGGAAGTGTAAGAAAACATGGTTGGTATCTTTTCAACACACACAGTACATCACAGAGCTCAGGGGGAGCTTTTTCAAATATAAGAGAACATAGGTGGGAAAACATCATCAACACACACAGTACATCACAGGGGCCCAGTGGAGCTTTCTAAGTGTAAGAGAAACATAGGATGGTATCATGTAAACATACAAGTACTCACAGGCTCAGTGGAGCTGGACCTTGTGTAAGAAAAACATAGGTTGGTATCATGTCAACCACACATACTCACAGAGCTCGGGGAGCTGTTCTTAGTGTAAGAGAAACTAGGTGGGTATCATCATAAACACACACAGACATCAAGACTAGGGGAGCTGTTCTAAGGTAAGAGAAACATGGGTTGGATCATGTAAACACACACGTACATCACAGGGGCTCAGTGGAGCTGGATTTTAGGTAAGAGAAAAAAGGTTGGTTCATGTCAACACACACAGTACTCACAGAGCTCTGGGCTGTTCTAAGTGTTTAAGAGAAACATAGGTGGGAAAACTCATAAACACAACAGTAATCAAGAGCTCAGGGGAAAGTGTTCAAGTGTAAGAAAACTGGGTGGGACATCATCAACAACCAGTACATCCGAGCTCTGGACTGTTCTAAGTGTAAAAAAACATAGGGGGGTAACATCACAACACACACAGTAATCACAGAGCTCAGTGGACTTTTTAAGTTAAAAAAAAACATATGGGAAACATCTAAAACACACACAGTACATCCAGAGCTCAGGGGGAGCTGTTCAACCCATTTTTAAATTTTTATATGTATTGTATGTTAAATATATTTTCTTTTGGAAAATATGTCTATAAATATTTTGAAAATGACAGTATATTTTCGGGTCTATCTGAATATATTTCAATTTTACAAAATTTTGTTTCCTTTTTTTTAACTATTTAAAAATTTTTTAAGCGTTTTTTTTGTAGTTTTAGTTTGTATAGGTTGTTGTTTTGTTGTTGTTGTTGTTGTTGTCGTCGTAAAAATTTGTAACAGAATTTTCTAGCATTTATTCTTTTGCTCGCAGAGCCACCTAGCGCCACCATGTACTTTTTCTGGAAAGCTGCTCAATGTAGCTAGTGGTCTGTTTTGCCGTAGAGCGCGAAGGGGTTTGTTTTTTGTGTAAAGGGGAAAACAAATGTCTGCTGGCAGTGCATTGAGCTTCCCAATGGCTTCCCCATGCTGCTGTATCAAGACATTTTCACATTAATTTTTCAATTTGAGCAAAATAAAGGTCATACGTTATCGATTGCAGCAAGTAATTGCTTGTAGTCTGAGCCAGAAAAGTGCAGTTTTATTTTCGATAAACGTACTAAAAATTATCAAATTTTGATTGCTTTTTTTTTCAATATTCGTCCCCTTTGTAAGCAGCCCCCATGGCAAATATTTTTTTCTTCAAAAAAGCCCAAAATTTGTTGGGGAAGCGGTTAAAATTTTTTCGTGTATCAGGTAGCGGACGATAGGGGTGCCCTCGCCTGCAAACCCCGGCCGCAAAACGACGCTTGCAAGTTACCTACACCGTGCCGTGGCAGGAGTTGTGGTGTCTGCAGAGGCGGCGCGACAGTCCCCCCGAGTACATATGCGACATGCGGTTGCCTAACGGCAGGGGCGCGGAGCTGGGGCGCGCGGCGCGAGACTGGCCCGAGTACATATCGACATGCAGGGTTCCTAAATGGCAGGGGCAGGGGCGGGGGCTCCCCGGGCGATGCCCCGCGTGTTGTAGATCTCGCTGAGGTTATTTTACGGAATAAGCGATTAAAGTCTTGACCTAGAAAATTTTAAAAAAGTTCTGCAAAGGGGGTTGCAGCCCGGCGGAAAATTGCATATTTGGTGAGCGTAGCGGCGAAGCGAAGATTCCATTCTACTACACTGGAGAAAAAAAACCGGAATGTTTTTTTTTTTTTTCTTTTTGTTTGTATTATTGTGTGTTTGTTAGCACGTTCCGGCTAAACCGATACTCCAATTGTAAAAGAATTTTATGGAGACCTTTTTAAAAACTCTGAAACCGAAATGCATGGTCAAAAAACAAACGAAAAAATTATTTTTCAAAAAAATCGCAATTTTACATTTTTTTTTGATTTTAAATGCGATATTTTTTTAATTTGGGTTGATTTGACCAACAAGTGGGCTACAACGTTCATATTTTACATGGACATTTAGGTTATGGTGATTGACCTTTGGGAAAGAAAAAGTTAAAAAGTTAGACGAATCCATGGAAAAAAGGTTTTTAAAATGTGTTTTTTTTAGGTTTTTTTTTCAAATTAACAAGATACTAACAATAAAAAATGACAACAACCCCAACAATGCATTCCAAAAAGCACTTTTCAAAGGAAAAGTGGTCCCCCGCAAACAAAAAAATTGCAAAAAAAACCATCTATCAACGCGGGGCGGGACTTAAGCTTTTCCTATATTAATTAATATATTTAAGTGAAATTTGTGCGCAATCGAAAAATTATTTCTCGTGAAAATCGCAATTTCACGTTTTTTTTGTTTAAAAAAATACCTCATCCCAAAAAGCGCCTGAAAAAGCGTTTACGAAGCTTCCGAATTATTTAAAAAATTTTTTCTGAACTTAAATTTCGCGTATATTTAAACAATTACGTATAATATCCCGAATTTTTTGCTTAAAATAAAATAATTTCTTGAAAAGTACGTCAATTACATGCCAATTTTCAAAAAATTGTATCTCCAACATATTTCTAAAAACCCCCCAAAGCTGCCAATTTTTGATATCTACAAAATGTTCTTGACATATAATAAAAAAATATTAAAAATATTTAAAAAAATATATTTAAAATTAAAAAATTTGGTGTGGGAATGTAAAGAAAAAATAGGGTTTGGGATATGTCAACCCACAGTACATCACAGAGCTCAGTGGAGCTGTTCTAATATAAGAGAAACTAGGGGGTAACATCATAACACCACATACATCACAAGCTCAGTGGAGCGTTCTAAGGTAAGAGAAACATAGATGGTATTGCAACATACCATACACACAAGCTCAGTGGAGCTGGACCTTTGTGTAAGAGAAAAAATAGGTTGGATCATGTCAACACACACATACATCACAGACTCATGGAGCTGTTCTTAGTTAAAGAAACAAGGTGGGTACATCATCAAAACACACAGTACATACAGGCTCAGTGGAGCTGTTCTAAGTGTAAGAGAAACATAGGTTGGTATCATGTCAACACACACAGTACATCACAGAGCTCAGTGGAGCTGTTCTAAGTGTTAGAAACATAGGTTGGTATCATGTCAACACACACAGTACATCACAGAGCTCAGTGGAGCTGTTCTAAGTGTAAGAGAAACATAGGTGGGTAACATCATCAACACACACAGTACATCACAGAGCTCAGTGGAGCTGTTCTAACCCATATTGAAATTTTATATGTTATATGTATGTTAAATATATTCTTCTTTTGGCAAATATTTCTATAATATATTTTGAAAATGACAGTATATTTTCAGGTATATCTGAGATTATATTTCAAGTTTACATAATTCTGTTTCCTTTTTTTAACTATCTTAAGAATTTCTTTAAGCGTTTTTTTTGTAGTTTAGTTGTAGTAGTAGTAGTTGTTGTTGTTGTTGTTGTTGTTGTTGTTGTCGTCGTAAAAATTTGTAACAGAACTGTATCAGTAGCATTTATATCTTTGCTCGCAGAGCCACCTAGCGCCACCAGTGTACGTTCTGGAAAGCTGCTCAATGTAGCTAGTGTGTCTGATTGCCGATAGAGCGCGAATGGTTGTTGTTTGTGTCAAGAGTAACTAATGTCTGCTGGCACGTGCATTGAGCTTGCAATGGCTTCCCCATGCTGCTGTATACAAGACATTTTACACATTAATTGTTCAATTTGAAGCAGAATAAAGTGTCATATCGTCTATACGAGTGCAGCAAGTATTGCTTGATAGTCTGAGCTCAGATAAGTGCAGTTTTATTTTCGATAAACGTACTATAAATTATCTAATTTGATTTGCTTTATTTTTAAATATTCGTCTTTTTGTAAGCACCCTTGGAAAATATTTTTTCTTAAAATGGACCCGAATTCGTTGGAACGGGGTTAAAATTTTGTTCGTGTATCGGCTAGCGGGACGAGGGGGGGTGCCATCCCCTGCAACCGGTGCCGCAGTACCGAGCTTTTGCAGTTACCTACACCGTCCCGTGGCAGGAGCTTTGGTGTTGCAGAGGCGTGCGACGACAGCCCCCCCCGCAGTACATATGCGACTGCATTTTGCCTAACATGGCAGGGGCGCAGGAGCTGGTGGCGCGGGGGCGCGAGTCGGGCCCCCGCTACATATGCGCATGCAGGTTCCCTAACATGGCAGGGGGGGGGGGCGGGTGCTCCTCGGCGATGCTCCTCGGGTTGTAGATCTCCTGGGTTTTTTACGGAAAAAAGCGAAAATGTCTGCCCTAAAATATTTAAAAAAGTTCTGCAAAGCGTTGCAGCCGGCGGAAAATTGCTTTTTGGGATGAGCGTACGGGAAGCGAAGATTCCATTCTATACCTGGGAAAAAATCCGAAATGTTTTTTTTTTTTTTTTTTTTGTTTGTATTATTGTGGTTTTAGCACGATTCCCGCTAAAAAAACCCATACTCCAATTGAATGAAATTTTTTGGAGCCTTTGAAATCTCTGAACCTAGAACTGCATGGGTTTAAAAAATCAAACGAAAATTTTTTCTCAAAGAAAAACGCAAATTTTACGATTTTTTTTGATTTTAAGTGCGATATTTTTGTACATTTGGTTCGATTTGACCAAACAAGTAGGGCTACAAATTCATATTTCCATGGACATTAGGTTATGGTGATGAGTACCTTTGGGAAAAAAAAAGTTGAAAAAGTTAACAGAATCCATGGAAAAAGGCTTTAATATGTGTTTTTGAGGTTTTTTCAACAAATTAAACAAGATACTAACAAAAGAAACTTTACAAAAACCACCAAAAAATGCATTCAAAAAGCACTTGCAAAGGAAAAAATGGTCCCCCGCAAACAAAAACTTGCAAAAAAAAAAAACTCATCTATCAACGCGGCGGGACTTAAGCGTTTTCCTAGTATAAATTATATATTAATGTGAAATTTTAGCGCAATAGAAAATTATTTTCGTGAAAATCGCAATTTTACGTTTTTTTTTGTTTAAAAAAACTACGCTCATCCAACAACGCGCCTGAAAAAACGTTTTTCGAAGCTTCCGAATTATTAAAAAATTTTGCTGAACTTAAATTTCGCGTATTTAAGCAAATTCGTATAATTCGCCGAATTTCGCTTTTAAAAATAAAAATTCTTAAATGTACGTCAAATTACATGCCAATTACAAAAAAATTTTATCTCAACATATTTTCAAAATATCCTTAAAGCTGCCAAATTTTTTATATCTCAAAATTTTCTTGAATATAACAAAAAATATTAAAAATATTTAAAAATAAATTATTAAAATATAAAAAATTTGAGTGTGGGGAAATGTAAGAAAAACATGGTTGGTATCATGTCAACCACACAGTACATCACAGAGCTCAGTGGACTGTTCTAAGTATAAGAACAAGGTGGGTAACATCATCAACCACACAGTACATCACAGGCTCAGTGGGGGTTCTAAGTGAAAGAACATAGGATGGTTCATGTCAACATACCAGTACATCACGAGCTCATGGAAAATGGACCTTGTGTAAAGAAACATAGGTTGGTATCTGTCAAACACACATACATCACAGAGCTCAGTGGAGCTGTTCTAGTGTAAGAGAAACATAGGTTGGTATCATGTCAACACACACAGTACATCACAGAGCTCAGTGGAGCTGGACCTTAGTGTAAGAGAAACATAGGTTGGTATCATGTCAACACACACAGTACATCACAGAGCTCAGTGGAGCTGTTCTAAGTGTAAGAGAAACATAGGTGGGTAACATCATCAACACACACAGTACATCACAGAGCTCAGTGGAGCTGTTCTAAGTGTAAGAGAAACATAGGGTGGGTATCATGTCAACACACACAGTACATCACAGAGCTCAGTGGAGCTGTTCTAAGTGTTAGAAACATAGGTTGGTATCATGTCAACACACACAGTACATCACAGAGCTCAGTGGAGCTGTTCTAAGTGTAAGAGAAACATAGGTTGGTATCATGTCAACACACACAGTACATCACAGAGCTCAGTGGAGCTGTTCTAAGTGTAAGAGAAACATAGGTGTTAACATCATCAACACACACAGTACATCACAGAGCTCAGTGGAGCTGTTCTAAGTGTAAGAGAAACATAGGTTGGTATCATGTCAACACACACAGTACATCACAGAGCTCAGTGGAGCTGGTCTAAGTGTAAGAGAAACATAGGGTGGGTATCATGTCAACACACACAGTACATCACAGAGCTCAGTGGAGCTGTTCTAAGTGTAAGAGAAACATAGGGTGGGTATCATGTCAACACACACAGTACATCACAGAGCTCAGTGGAGCTGTTCTAAGTGTAAGAGAAACATAGGGTGCGTATCATGTCAACACACACAGTACATCACAGAGCTCAGTGGAGCTGGAACTAAGTGTAAGAGAAACATAGGGTGGTATCATGTCAACACACCAGTACATCACAGAGCTCAGTGGAGCTGTTCTAAGTGTAAGAGAAACATAGGTTGGTATCATGTCAACACACACAGTACATCACAGAGCTCAGTGGAGCTGTTCTAAGTGTAAGAGAAACATAGGTGGTATCATGTCAACACACACAGTACCATCAGAGAGCTCAGTGGAAAGCTGTTCTAAGTGTAAAGAGAAACATAGGTTGAGTATCATGTCAACACACACAGTACATCACAGAGCTCAGTGGAGCTGTTCTAAGTGTAAGAGAAACATAGGGTGGGTATCATCATCAACACACACAGTACATCACAGAGCTCAGTAAAGCTGGATCTTAGTGTAAGAGAAACATAGGTTGGTATCATGTCAACACACACAGTACATCACAGAGCTCAGTGGAGCTGTTCTAAGTGTAAGAGAAACATAGGTGGGTATCATCATCAACACACACAGTACATCACAGAGCTCAGTGGAGCTGTTCTAAGTGTAAGAGAAACATAGGTGGGTAACATCATCAACACACACAGTACATCACAGAGCTCAGTGGAGCTGTTCTAAGTGTAAGAGAAACATAGGTGGGTATCATCATCAACACACACAGTACATCACAGAGCTCAGTGGAGCTGTTCTAACCCATATTGAAATTTTTATATGTTATATGTATGTTAAATATATTCTTCTTTTGGCAAATATGTCTATAATATATTTTGAAAATGACAGTATATTTTCAGGTCTATCTGAGATATATTTCAAGTTTACATAATTCTGTTTCCTTTTTTTAACTATCTTAAGAATTTCTTTAAGCGTTTTTTTTGTAGTTTTAGTTGTAGTAGTAGTTGTTGTTGTTGTTGTTGTTGTTGTTGTTGTCGTCGTAAAAATTTGTAACAGAACTGTATCAGTAGCATTTATATCTTTGCTCGCAGAGCCACCTAGCGCCACCAGTGTACGTTCTGGAAAGCTGCTCAATGTAGCTAGTGTGTCTGATTGCCGATAGAGCGCGAATGGTTGTTGTTTGTGTCAAGAGTAACTAATGTCTGCTGGCACGTGCATTGAGCTTGCCAATGGCTTCCCCATGCTGCTGTATACAAGACATTTTACACATTAATTGTTCGATTTGAAGCAGAATAAAGTGTCATATCGTCTATACGAGTGCAGCAAGTAATTGCTTGATAGTCTGAGCTCAGATAAGTGCAGTTTTATTTTCGATAAACGTACTATAAATTATCTAATTTGACTTGCTTTTATTTTTTAATATTCGTCTCTTTGTAAGCAGCCCTATGTGCAAATATTTTTTCTTCAAAGTGGACCCGAAATTCGTTGGAACGCGGTTAAAATTTATGTTCGTGTATCAGGCTAGCAGGACGAGTAGGGGGTGCCATCGCCTGCAGCCGCGTGCCGCAGTACACGAGCGCATGCAGGTTGCCTAAACATGGCAGGGGCGCAGGGCTGGTGGCGCGCGGCGCGAGTACTGGCCCGCAGTACATATGCGACATGCAGGTTGCCTAACATGGCAGGGGCAGGGGCGGGTGCTCCTCGGACGATTTCTCCTCGCGTGTTGTAGATCTCGCTGAGGTTATTTTACGGAATAAAGCGATTAATGTCTTGACCTAGAAATATTTAACAAAGTTCTGCAAAGCGTTGCAGCCCGGCGGAAATTGCATATTTGGATGAGCGTAGCGAGCGAAGCGATGATTCCATTCTACTACACTGGAGAAAAAAAAATCCGGAATGTTTTCCTTTTTTCCTGTTTGTATTATTGTGTGTTTGTTAACACGATTCGGCTAAACCGATACTCCAATTGTAATGAAATTTTATGGAGACCTTTGAAATCTCTGAACCTAGAACTGCATGGTTCAAAAAATCAATCGAAAATTATTTCTCAAAGAAATCGCAATTTTACGATTTTTTCGATTTTAAGTGCGATATTTTTGTACATTTGGTTCGATTCTGACCAAACAAGTAGGGCTACAACGTTCATATTTCACATGGACATTGAGGTTATGGTGATGTAGTACCTTTGGAAAGAAAAAGTTGAAAAAGTTAGACAGAATCCATGGAAATAAGGCTTTATATAGTGTTTTTGAGGTTTATTTCAACAATTAACAAGATACTAACAATAGAAACTTGACAACAACCACCAACAAATGCATTCAAAAAGCACTTGCAAAGGAAAAGTGGTCCTCGCAAACAAAAAACTTGCAAAAAAAAAGCTCATCTATCAACGCGGCGGGACTTAAGCGTTTTCCTAGTATAAATTAATATATTAATGTGAAATTTGAGCGCAATAGAAAAATTATTTCTCGTGAAAATCGCAATTTCACGTTTTTTTCGTTTAAAAAAAATACGCTCATCCAACAACGCGCCTGAAAAAGCGTTTACGAAGCTTCCGAATTAGAATATTTTGCTGAACTTAAATTTCGCGTATATTAAGCAATTACGTAGTAATATCGCCGATATTTCGCTTAAAGATAAAATATATCTTGAAATGTACGTCAATTACATGCCAATTACAAAAAATTGTATCTCCAAACATATTATCTAAAATATCCTTAAAGCTGCCAATTCTTGTATATCTACAATATGTTCTTGACATATAACTAAAATATATTAAAAATATTTAAAACTAAATATATTTAAAATATAAATATTTGAGTGTGGGAAGTGTAAGAGAAACATAGGTTGGTATCATGTCAACACACACAGTACATCACAGAGCTCAGTGGAGCTGTTCTAAGTGTAAGAGAAACATAGGTTGGTATCATGTCAACACACACAGTACATCACAGAGCTCAGTGGAGCTGTTCTTAAATGTAAGAGAAATGGTGGGGATCATTCATAAAACCCCACAGTCATAGACTAGTGAGGCTAAGTAGAGAAACAAAGTACATCAAACCAGACTCCAAAAGGCTCAGAGGGCCCCAGGGAAAAAA